>JABUQX010093255.1:60000-94271 GCA_015478945.1 Trachelipus rathkii | reverse complement strand
TAAATACAAGTTGCTTATAAAGTATGACCACTTCGAGGAAGTACTCAGCGGGTGTTATCCAACCCGTTTCTTCCTACTGCTTCATAGCAACAGTCATCGGACAGTCCATTGACCTGAGAGTGTATGGTTCAATTATTTATTATAAGTTTATGACTCAAAGAGTATTATATTATGTATTTTTCATCGTCCCAAAATGGCATTGAACATCGTCTTCAATTTAATTTCTTCAACACTTAGAGAAGAAGTAGATTCGCACGGAGCTAGAATCTGAGGCCTGTATGGAAGGATTGAGAGAAAGATACGCTATAAGACCAAAATAACAAAAGTAAGTACCTTGAATTTTTACTTCGCCCAGAAATTCTATCAATCTCGAAAGCGCAGACTGTCACATGTCGTGTGAAGAATGGCGCATTATCGTGCTGTGGAAGCACCCAATACGTCTAGGGCCATATCTGTTCTGACTTCGTTTGAACCTCGTTTCGAAGTTCAGTATCCAAGACATCTTGTAAAAGACGATTGAAGTGAAGTAGTAGTAGTCTCTGTCTTCCTGAGGTAACACAACAATCCTGTGCACAATGACCACCGGTTACTTGTTCGAAAAAAAACAATATACAGGGTTATTTCACCTTGACTTTGCTCAATAAATGTGCTTTTCTTCGGTGCGAGGAGAATCTTTTTGTGCCATTCCGCACTTGTCGTTTGGTAGGGGGTCTTTCTCCTAGCAGGCCAAACCCAAGGCTTCATGGGGGGTTTATAACGTTTATCCACAAAAAACTTGTGCGTCCATTGTAGAGTACTATTCAAGTAAATTCTGACAAATTCTTCGACCCTGTATACGCCTTCTTCTGACTCCCACAGACAAAGTTCTGTTTGGCACTTAGTTTTGCAAAAAAACAACAAATCTTCATGTTGCTAAATGGTTCGGTTAAATAATCTATGAAACTGATTTTTTATCCAAAACAGTATTTTCTCCCTGCCATCACCTCTGACCACTGAACCGGGCGTCTTTCCATTAACAGCTCTAAGCATCTTCCAACATTTAAACAATTTGCTGACAGATTGGTTTCCACAACGAGGGTCTTTAACATTTTCTTCGCATCCTTTGGAAAAGCTTTGCGGCCACTAAAAACCATAGTTTCTCAGATAGAAAGCATCGCCCATAACCTGTTCGTTTAAAGAAGCAATGTCTCAGCATGGCAGACCTGTACGTTTTTCCACACATAATTTGATAGTTTACACTGTTCAATATTTACCTGCCATCGCAAAAAAGTAACTGACGATGAGAAAGCCACGCCCAAACACAAAAAGATGTGGTTGCAAAAGTAACGTAACGAGGGTAGAACACACGCCCATACATAAACAGATCTGGTGTGCAAGACGGACTTCATAAATCTGCCTTAAACTGGTATGGATACTGTAGCCTAGCGGAACTAACACTACCCTCACTTCGTATACGTCACGGACAGAGCTACATTTTACTCAGATCGTTCATATGATATCTTAATAAACTTCACTTTTGGACAGAGGAGTTTAAATAACGCCGACAAACTTTCCAACTTACAGCAGAGGGAAAAAATACCAGAAAAAAAAGGGTAAAAAAAAAAAAAACGTATAAATATTGTTTAAAAAACAATGAAATTAATTAAAACGGCTTGTACCTTGCTCGAGTATGAAAAGAACACTCTTTGCCCACCAATATTTGATTGCTCGAACTCTTCTCCAGATCGAATTTAGAGGAATCCCACAGAACCTTTTGTGGTATTGTATCCCAGCCACGACAGGCTTGGTGGATCAAGTAATAAGGCTTAGGGTTGGGAAGAGACTGATACGGGTGTTCACATTTTATGTCTCCTCGAAGTTCATATTTTGAGACTGTTGAGTCTGCTGGTTTAAGCAACACTAAGTGTTTTGCTATGTTGTAGTAGCTGTTTAAACGTTTCTAGCTGATCGGTGCCTGTGTTGTCTTGACAATTGCTGCTGCTTTGATTGGTGGTAGCTGTTCGTTGATCAATGCTGCTCCTCTGAATTGTCCCTCGTCTTAATAACTGGAAATATATTATATACTATATATATGATAATAATATAATACTATAATATATAATAATACTTATATATTATATATTATTAATATATATCATTATATATATATATAATATATAATACTATATATAAATATATATATATATATTACTATATATACAGTGTTATAATATATATTATATATATATATAATATTTATATCATATATATATATATAATATATCATATATATATATCTATATACATATAATATTATATATATATATGATATATAATATATACTATAATATATACTTTTTTATTTATTATAATAAATAATATATATATACAGGTATAAAACAAAAATATATAGTATTGTATATAATAATATATATATATATATATATATATAATAATATATATTATAAATTTATATATATATATTATATTATATATATAATATATTATTTATATATATTATATAGTAATATATAATATTATATAATAATATATATAAATATATATATATATATATATATAAATTATATATATATATATATATATATAGTATTCAAATTATATATTGATATATTATTTTATATTACTTAGAAAGTAATTATATATTATATATAAATATACTGTATTTTTTTTTTCTTGTACTTTTTCATCCTTCCTTTTATTTCCCAGGATTTTTACGGAGTAACTCAACTGAGAACCCGTGGCCGTAGCAATAGAATCTTATCGCATCGGGAAAAAAAAGAAAAAAGAGAGATAGAAATAGCGAAGTTTAGAAGCAATAATGACAAAAGTTCCGAAAAGAAAGACGCCAGCCTTTACCGCGCCCCTCTGTACCATTTAATTCATGTGAGAACTACGCGCCAGTGCCCAAAAAAGTCCACCCTAGAGCTTCATTGGAATGAATATATATGGACCGCGATGGACTCATCACTAGCGTTAGATCAATCCAATGTAGGGTGGTTATTCCTGGCCCAGGTTGGACGCCACAACCATACCCCCCTCACAAAACCCCAGCCATTAACTCTATTATACCACCTTCTTCTGCCTCTACCAAAATCACATTTCCTCCTCAGTATATAAAACTAGGCTTCATTAAAGAATCCACTTTCTTCGTAGTATCTATCCAGCCGAGTCGGTTCCAACACACTCGCCACCAAGTACATCTCGCTTAACCAACGACCTACCATTCATTCCTCTTCCACAATGACCGAAACCATCTCAACATACTTTCATTATTTCGTTCTCATTTACCCCTTTCTTCAACAACCACACAACTCTCTAATACTGTTCATTCCTCAATTTTATCAATTCTCACCTAGCAATGCCCCTAAGATTGTCCATCTGAAAACACATTGAAATTTAGATCTATTACTTCTTATTTCCAGACCATAGGTCACTACAATTACATAACACAGAGTAACAACAACCCTCATTGTTAAGACTAGCGCACTCATAGACTAAGTCCCTTTACATTCTACAACGATTATTGCACCAGCCACACTCCTGCCATTCACAACTTATAACTACTACACGTTCTCCATCATCCGCTTCCCTTCTCAGTGCCAACATATACCCTAATATATTTAAAACTCAACACAACACATTGTTCCAGTGCTCAACCATCTAACAACTTCAACCAGTAGAGGACAGTCCTCTATTCGCAACCATAACCTTACTCTTTATCTACGTTTACTTTTACACCTTCCCTTCTTTTACGCACCCTGCCAAATCTCTCTACCAATCCTCTGCAACTCTCTCCTTCAGATTTAGCCACACAAAACCAAATTCAGTCCGCATATAATAGGCTTAGGGCACCCTCCACTCATGTCCATTCTCCCTCATTCTAACCCCATTCCTGCTACCCCCCACCTCTAATCTTTCCATAAACCCCATTCATATACAAAATTGAATAACCAAGGAGAGACATAACACAACCCTGTCTTACTCCGCTATTATCCTAAACCAATCACCATTGACACCCATTTATTCTATACACACGCATTCACTGATCCGTCATACATACTTTTGATTTCCATTCAGAAGCCTACCACAACACCATATATCACAAACACCTGCCATAAACCTTCACTATTATTACTTCTATCATACGCCAGTTGCAAATCCATATAACCTCCTAAACACAATTATTCTTCTTCTCCCTCATTTTCTCAATCATTTGTCTTCAATGTAAAGATGTATGATCCAACACATCCTTACCATCCAAACGCATACCTTGTTCTCACCAACATCAGTAGTCACTCGGACGCACTACTTTTCGGACCAAAATACCAAGCAGTATACCTTCCCTACAACACTCAATATGAACTTATTACCTTATAATTTGAATCCTTATTTCTCGTGGATTTTCTCTAGCATCATAGTGTTCTCTTGCTTAACAATCCCTGAACTTATACCCTCTATAAACGCTATATTACAAACCCCCAAATCCAATCAATCACATCTCGCCCTCCGTTTTGATCATTTCAACCAGTAAAATTTCATCTATACCATGCAGTAATTACCATTCTTCCAACTTTTTCACTCATACATTTACCTGCCTTTACTAAAAACCTCATCCCCAAAAATACCTATTCCGTCTTGCACCTCAAACCCACACACATTCATATCAGCCTTCGTTCATTACTGTTAACTATTGTGCAGATTTTACGACTTGCTTCCTTTCCACACATCCTCATTATTTCTATGTCAACCGGTCATTGACCGCACTTTATCACTATACATTAGTCCTAAGCGATTCCCCTTATTCTTCATCTTACCTTCTCGCGTCTTCCTATCCAGAAAGAGCTCTCCTATTCCCTTAGTACAGTTCCCCGATTCATTCTCACATTCCGAAATGTATAATTTACCTCTGTTTTCTACCTACCGCATACACCCTTTTCATATATATTTAGTATATTTATAATATATATATATCATATATATAGTATATATATTTATATATATATCATATATATATATATATATATATATAATATAATATATAATATTAGAGTATAATATATATATATATATATATATATATATATTTATATATATATAGTGATGCCAGACACCCACCTCCACCCAAACATTCATCGTGTCTGGCTCCGACCACCTTTATTTTATATTGAGAAAAGATTTGTTTTCGTTTTTTTCCCTGCTTCGGCTCAACCATAATCGTTGCTGCAATCCGCAGTTCTAGTATGTTATGGAAGTAACGAAACTTAAAAGATAAAAGAAATCAAGTTAGATGAATAACAGAACGTCAGCAAAAGCATAGTGAAACAGAGTGCAGAAGATGACAAATCAGAGCTAGGAAGAAGCAAACGATTATAGAATGGAATAATCTTGAAGAAGTTACCAATGGAAAATCTTGAAAAGTACAAGCAATAGGGCTGGGAACCCTCCAATTCAACTATTTTTCTTTTCATAACAGACTACGACAGGTTTTTATTCTTCGACGATGATGTGGACGTTGATGCTATACTAGACATACTACAAACAGTATTAACTCATCCTGATTTATATTCATCGTCTATTGTCCTGTTCTATCCCGTCCCATACCATCATTGGTTGTTGTCCTATAACATCATCAGCAACTATAGTTTAGAGTTAGCATATTCAGGAAAGGGCACTCTCACAAACAACAACAGGTTAGAGGATCTCGTGAGGACGTTATGATTTAATATTTGGTGGCTATGAGTAGTTGAGTGGGTGTAATGTTGGGTTAGCAGGTAAGGCATATTTGATAGTTGCTTGTTGATTGGTTTATGCAGTGCGTCAACTCCTGCTCTGTCAAATTAATTAGAAGATAATGGGTGGTGATAAGTGAAGCCAATTAGTTAGTGAAGAGGTTTAGGAGTGATTGGGAAGAATGGCCGTTTGGGTTCTCTGGATGAGAAGGATTATGAGGAGAGGGTGAGGGAGGAAAGTGAAAGTGGATGTTGAGCGGAATGAATGCAAAAGAGTGAGACAAAGAGGGGGAGCGGAAGTAAGAAGATGTACAGTTGGAGGGTGGAAGCCTGTAAGAGTTGACAAAGCACGATTAGATAATTAAGTGAGAACTTATCAACAGAGGGGTGGGTGAAGTTAATATAGCATCTTTAGATAAATAGATATAATTATAAAGCGAGTAGAGAGATTTAATAGTGTTCTGAGTGTGTTAAAAATTGATAGAAGGGAGAAAGAGAGTGTAAAAGAATTTGTGATTAGATATGAAAAAGTTATGAGTGAAGCAACCGAGTTAGGATGATTTGGAGTGGGGGAAGATGTAAAAGGAGCACATTGTTGTAGTAGCGAAGGACTGAGAAATAGTGGGAAACAGATCGATATTAGGTGGATGTGGTTGACATTGATTTGGAATATGTAATATTGAAAGCAAATGCTAAGAATATTTTGAAGACCATAAACACTGAGAGTGGAGGATATAAAAGGATGAATGAGAAAGGAATTGCTGGTGTAAGAAATAGACAGGTGATGTATGTATTGACAGGTGCCGCGTATAAAAGAAGAGAGCAGTAGAATTTTGAAGAGCGAAGAGGTAGTTGCTGGCCACTTAAGGCAGCACAGAAGATGAAAACAAGCACATAGCCCGCGATATTAGATTATAATGTGAGGGAAAGGACAGAAAGAGTTGGATGGTTTGAAGGATTGAAATGTTTCAAATGCTTAAAAGAGGGGCATATGGCGAAGGATTGTTGAAGATCAAATTTTTTTGTCTGAGATGGGGAAGAAAGGGACATGTCAAGGAATGCATCAAACGGAGTGTGTGAGAATATGTAGAAAATTCACGATGGTGTCGCAAATGGGACATGATGGAAAACGATGTTGGTGGAACAAGAAGAAGGGACATAAGAAATAAATAAAACGAGGAGAAAGAGAGTATAATACTGAATGAGTGAATGTGAAACAAAGAAAGAGAAAAGTGAACAAATGATGATGATAGATGAAGTTAAAGAAGGATGATTGAAGCGATTTTAAATAAAAGAAATAGAGATATTACAATGACTGGAAGTATAAAGAAAGATTGACATAAGGAAATATTAGGGTATGTAAGCACACATGACCTTACAGATGAAATAGAATATCAGGGAAGAAAAGAACAAGAAAAAATAAGGAAAAAAGAGGACGAAGAAGAAGATATGACTAGTGATCAAGGAAAAAGAAAATAATAAAAGTAGAGAGAGAAAAACAGGAAAGAAAACAGATGAGTAAATTAGCCCACTTGAAATTGAGAGTGAGAGATGATATAGTAGTGTTATGGGTGTGTGATGAAGGAAAATGAGAGTGAATTGAATATAGTATGTTATGGTTGTGATAAGGGACATGATGGAACTAGCAAAGTACAAATCAAACAAGGGGAATAGTGTATAAGATATTGAATATATGTGTGATGAAATGATGGAAGAAATTAACTCGAGAAAGAAATGAAAGTATCAAAATGCAGGATTATACAAGATGTGGAATATGTGTGGAGAACACATGGGTTAAATTAATTTGGGAAAGAAATGTAAGTATTTTGGTATTCTGAGGAGGGAATGAGATTGTATGATTGAGTGTTTGGTTATGGAAATGAGGATATGAAGAGGAAAACTGGTTCACGTGGAGTGAGAGCTAGCAGGTGATAGAGAAAGTGGTGTGAGACTGATGGCATGATCCAGTGATGATGTGAGACATTCATTCATTGTCCGCTGCATGATTTTAAATTCGTGTGTCATCTGCAGGTGTCATATTTGTTGTCTCTCAATATGAATATTTTGATTAAATAATATAATAAATTACTAATAATAATATTATGAAGTCACAATACTAAGAGATAAAAAGATGCAAGTTATGATAATAACAGAACCAGAAGATAGTGAAACAGAGTAAGAAGATAACAAATCAGAGCTAGAAGAAAATAGATGAAAAGCATCAGCAAAATTGATGAAAAAACTAAAGGATAATAATAAAAAAAACATTGGTATCATTTATTATCATCTATTTGGATTTCATGCACGGACAGTCCCTTTTCCTTCCACGTGTTTAATCTATTTACTATACTAATATACTATTAACATATTAACATCTATTTAATATTCATCGTCTAGATTAGTCCTGTCCTTTATCCCGTCCATTTACCATCATTTCCAGTGTGTTGTCTGTATCATCAGCACGAAACTGATTAGATTAGGGTACTATATTCAAAGGGCACCTTGCTCAACAAACAACAAACAGGTAGATATCGATAACTTATTTAATTATTTGTGTGCTAGAGATTGAGTGTGGGTGATTGTAGTATACTCTTTACTAATTACAAAAATTGTTGTCTTAAAATATCATTAGCAAATACCGAAAATTATGGGTGATATATATATATATATTATTTAATCATACTGATCTTGTATAGTAGATATATATATATATAATATATTTTATATATATGTATATAGTTATAATTGTATATTTATTATATATATATATATATTATATATATATATATACCTATTTATATATATATATAATATATGTAGTAGTAGGTATACTAGTATAGTATATAGTAATATAGGTATATACATTTCCCTTTTATATATATATATATAGGATATGTATATATATATATATATATATTATAAGTTATTAGTATATATATAAGTTATATATAATAATATATTATAGATATATATATATATATATATATATGTATAGTATATATATATAATATATCTATATATTATTATAATTAGATTATTAATATATATTGTATATTATGTTTCTATATATATATATATTAATCGTATATATTACCTGAGGGACTTGGCTGATATGTCCTTTTCTTCACAACTGATGCAATAGTGTTTGTTTCTCTTTCTATGTTCTGTTCAGCCTATAAAGTATAAAGTGAGGTAATATTATTTAGCAAGTTAGCAAATAACGAACTTTTAATGGCCATGTTTAATAATTGATCTCTTGCCATTCGTAAAATTTATTGGGCACTTGTTAAGTGATAGTTTTAAACATCAGATTCGATTTAGAAGCATTAAAGCATACAAAAATGTTCAATCGGTTTTATCAATCAAAGTAATAACTTTGTTGTTATTGGTAACAACTCTTGTGTGTGTATGCATATGCATTGGTCTGAGTTTAGGCCGCTGCTCACTTTGAAATGAGGTTGGTGGTTGATAAAGATAAAATCGAGGATACGTATATATATAAAAAACTAAAATATGCATTGATATTCGAGTTAGCAACTAGAGACAAAGGTAAGATTATACCGGAAATCGTTGTTTGTTTTCCTTTGTAAAACTTGGTAAACAAAATTTTTCGATAATTAATAGTATATATATATATATATATAGTATATAGGTATATTATATATAGTGATAATTATATATATAAATATTATATGTATATAGATATATTTGATATAATATATATAGGTATATATAATATATATACCGTATTAATATTATTTAATTATATATGATAGTTAAAAAAAAATACCTTTTAAACGTGCTTTATCCCCTATGCAGGGGGGTAACACGCGGGGACCACAGGAAATCGAAACTTTAAGGCCGGCTATCCCCGAACCAGCGGGCCACAACGTGTTCGCAGTCGAGTTTTGATTTTTGCCCCCAGGGTCAGATTAAAGACTCCAACTGATTACGCGTGAGCGATTTGAAACCAAGCGTTCCTCTCGGTATGAAGGCGGTGACTCAACTCTTTGCCACCGGGGCGTTCTATATTATATTATAGTTATAAATATATATATATATAATATATATATATATTATATATGTTATAGTAGTATAATAGTATTATATATATATATATATATAGTATAACTATATTATATATAATAGTATATTAAAATAGTAGTAGTATATATATATATATATTATATATTATTAATTAATTTGAATACTAAAAGGTGAATACATAGTAGAAAAGAAGAGGTAAAATGAACAGTTTGAAGGGAGGGGACGAATGGCGGACTTACAAGGCGAATGAGGCAAGCGATCTTCTGGAAAGGGAAGTGCAAACAAGCGCGAAAGGGTGTAAGATATGAGAGGTAGTTGGGGGAACCTGCTTAGAATGAGATGAGAGAGGGGATGGGTGGGCTTTGTTGTAACTAGATCGGATCAATGGTCATAGTGGAGGGCTTAAGTGCTGGGAAAAATGAGACACTTCGAAAATGCTGGCACACATATTTAAGAGTAATGTGACTTGAGGTGCAGTATTTGGAATGTGTGTGGTGTGGGGTTCTGATGCGTGCAAGAGAGGAATAGTTTATTTCGGGGGTATGAGTTGTTATTAGCAAGGCAGGAGGTACATACGCTAGAGTGAGAAAGTTAAAGTAGTGGATGATTACAATCTGGCAGATATTAGCATGAGATTACTTGGGTGAAAGTGATCTATACACGGGGAAGCGAGACTGGTGATGATTGGATTTGGAAGTTGATGTAAATAAAGCGTTTATGGAGGGTATGAGCTTCCAAGGGATTTGGAAGGAGAGCCAGGTAAAAGTACCGCTTATGTAAGGGTAGGAGATAAGCGGGTAACTGTAATAAAACTAAAGGGGAAGTTGAAGTTTACATTGAGTGTTCTAGGTAAGTTGATATATGCTTGTAATTTTGGCTCGAAAGTAGTGCAGGTCGAGTGACTTAGTAGGTATGGCTGGATTGGTGAAGAACAAGGTGTTCGTTTAGAGGCGATAGGACTATATGTCGACAAAATGCTCTACAGTATAAACAAATATTGAGAGAAATATGGAAAAGGGGAGAAGAATAATTGTATCAAGTTTTTATGATTTGGGTACAACGAGGATGATAGGGGTTTAATTAGGTATAGCTCTGATGGCTATGTTTAGTGATATATGGTGTTGGTGGTAGGCTTCGTGAAATGATATCAAAAGGTATGGGTAGTGACGGAGTAGGGTGATGCAATTTGTAGAGGATAAGTGGTATCAAAGGTGGATTGGGTTAGTGATTTAATAGCGGAGTGAGACTGGGTTGTGCTAATGTTCCATTGCGTTAGTTCAATTGTTAATATGGATGGGTTATGGTAAGAGTATAGTTAGTACGTAAAGTGGCTGGCATGTTAGTACCATTAATGGTAGGCGAGGGCGAGTTTTGCGATACTATTAATATATTTGGTTCTTTGTGGCGAATATGAAGAGAGTTTTAGAGGATTGGTAGAGAGAGTTCTGTGTTTTTTGAGTAGTAAGGAGGGTTTGAACAAGTAAATCGTAGATAGAGTAAGGTTGGGTGAGCTCTACCTAGTGTAGTTTTTTTGTAGTTATATATATGGTAATGATATTTGTTATGAAGGGGAAATAATTGTGTTTTATGTTTGAGCGATTATTTTAGCCTTAACAGAAGGTAGTAGTTGTTGAAACAGGGCCTTCTTACTCGTCTTCCTTGTTTTCCGCATCCATCACTCTTTTCAATTGTTGTTCTGAGCCCGGAAAGTGAATGTTGTAGATAAGTGTTATTTGTATAATGTTTCATGTATCTTTATTTTTTCTTTCCATAGGAAGTATTAATATTTATATTGGATTTTTTGAATTTTGAATTGAAGTCAGGTGAGGTTTTCGTAGCGTTGATGTTATGGGATCTGTAGAATATGGGGAAGTTGAAGAGTGTGATCTCTGTACGTTCATGTGATCGTGGATCTTCCTGTGCAGATATGGATTAAGGGTTTTTCTATATTCATATCTTGTTCTTATAATGCATTACATTTTTCTATAATTATTATCTTTATTATTCCATTATTTGTATTCTTCTCGGTCTTAGTAGATTTTAATACTTTAAGTTTGAGCAAAAGTAGTGAAGAATTCTGATCTGGAAGGAGGTAAAGTCTGAGTCATGTAGTCGTTGGTTCTGGTCCCCGGTAGTCGACTGGATAGAAGAAGTAGAGGGTGAAAAAAAACTCGCGCAACAAACTGCAGTGTACTCGTATTAACTTTGCTCTCGGGGTAAATTTTTTTCTTATAATTTTAATTAAAAATTGAAATTTTGTTGCATTAAAATTTTGAATTTTAAAGATGATTAATGTCAGTTTAGTATTGCAATTTGAAGTATGTAATGTATTAATTATTAATGTTTTATCGTTAAGGTTAAAATTTATGTTAATTCATAGTAATCACCTTATCGGTAATATTGTTTAATATTATTTCTTTAAATTTCTTATAAAATTTCATTATTTATTTTTGTTGTTGTTAGATTTGTTTTTTGTCTCCTTTCAGTTTTTTTTTAGCTTACAATTTCTGTTTGAGCCTGATTCATTTAGGGACTCAATATTTTTTCGATGGAATTTTGTGCAGATTTTGTTCCCTGTGGTTTGCTATCTATTTCGGAGATCATTTTGGTGGTTTTGAATAGTAATTCTTGTACTGGATACGATTAAAGTCAAACATACAGCTGAAATGTACAAATGAGAAAGTTGACTCAGAAATTAAAATCAATTGAAAATTATACATTTTAAAAACTGCAAGTATAAATAGGCTGAAAATGGATTTGGTTGGACATTGGGAGCCAAAAGTAAAAGGATCAAAATTGATTTAATCAACTGTTTAAATAAAAAAAATGCGAATTTATAAAACAGAACAAGGAAATTACAACAGAATAGTGAGGAAAACTCTTTTTTAATTAGGAACAAACACACAGTTTGAAACTTGAAGCAACTTAAATAAGAGTGTATACGGTACGTATATATCTAGTGAGTAACGATTAAGTGTATCATAGACCGTGATAAACTAAATACATAAATGGGACATAAGAGCGGACAAACTTGAAAATAAAATAAAGTTGTCAATGAAAGTTAAAACTGAAAAAACCAAAAGTAAAAGTACCATAATAAGGGTACTGGACTATTTACTAAGCGAATTTTTCAAAATCTAATAATATATTTTTTATTTCATCTATTATTATTATTACTTGTTTTTTAGTTTATTGTTTCTCAAGTTGTTTATGGATTCACTTATGTTTAGCTACATATTATAGTACCTACGTCTTATTTTAGTTTTAACATTGCGCAGTTGGCAAACTGTTTTCAATTTTTAAAAAAGAAGTTCTTCCTCACTTTTGTGTAAAATCTCTTTGCCTGCAAGCATAATCCGCCATTTTATTTTTATTTTTCAAAATTTCGATTCTCAATTTTAGATCTTTTTACTTTATTTTCCAAAAGTGCTCCAAATCGGAAGTCTTTGTATTTATTTTAACTGGTTATACTTTCTCCGTTTATAATTTTTCAATTGATTTTAATTTTCGTGAAGTCATAGATTCAATTTAGTTAAGTGCCACGCACTGTTGACTTTAATCGGTATCCACGTACCAAGAATTACCTATTCCAAAAAACCCAGGCCAAAAATGATCTCAGAAACGGAGTACAGCCACAGGAACAAAATGCTGCCCACAAATTTCCGCGAAAAAAATAATTAGAGTCCCAAAATGACATTTTCAGCTCACGCAACTATGTAGCGATAAAGAAACTACTACCGGAGACAAAAAAAACAATATCCCCTAACCAACAACAAAAATAAATAAATGAATTGTTATAAGAAATTTTAAAAAATAAATTAACAATAAAACCATTAAGTGAATTTCTGATAAAATCAATCATCAAATTTTACATTAAACTTTAACTTATTAAATGTTAATCATTTAATTATCCATTCAATCAAAACAAAACTCGAACATATTCAATCATTTGAAATTTCAAAAAATTGGAAATCAAAAGAAAAAAGAAAATCCTCTTAGAGCTTGAAACTTCGACTAGCTTATTTAAGTGGAATAAAATTAAATAAAAAAAAATAAAATACTGAGAGCTACCTGGGCCAATATTACTTGCTCCAGATTTTTTTTTTCACACTTCACTTCTTCTATCCCAGCGATCCATACCGGGACAGGACGGAGTGGGAACCCAGAAACCAACACTACCAGGTGACCAGACTTTTACCTCCTTCCAGAATCAGAATCTTCCACTACTTTGCTTCAAACCTTTGTAAAGTATAAATCTACCTTACAGACCAGTAAGACAATACCAATAATGAAATAATAAAGATTTTCCTTAGGATAAATTAGGTATGATTATGTAACAACTTTAATAATGAAATATCTTAATTACTTAGATCCTTCCATTTTTCAAACCTGGAATCCATATCCACAAGAAACGACACCAGAAAGATCACAACCTCTTCAACTTTTTCCCAATATTCTACAGGATCCCATACATCAACGCACGAAAACCTCCACCTGACTTCAATTCAAAAATGCTCAAAATCTCAAAAATATAATAATTTAATAATTCATTTGGAAACAAAAAATAATACATGAAACATTATACAAATAACACTATCTTACAATCATTCACTTTCGGCTTCAAGAACAAACAATTTGATAAAGATGTGATGGATGCGAAGAAACAAGAAGACGAAGCGTAAGAAGGACTGCTGCAAAGAAACTTACTAACTATTGAAAAAGTCGTCAGAACCCCAGCACTCACTAAACACAATTAATCTCCCCTGCAGAACACCCTCATAACATGATTATAACTTAAAAATAATACCCCAAATAAATATGATACAACTAACAAAAAAAACTACCACTAAAGGGTAGCTCACCACAACACTTACTCTTCATCTACATACTTTCAAACCCTCCTTTTACAACACCCTGCCTCAAATCTCTCTACCAATCCTCTGCAACTCTCTTCAGATTCGCACAAAGAACCAAATCATCCGCATATACATAGGTAGGCACCCTCCACTATCATCCATTCTCATCATTCTAACCCCTTCTTTGCCCACCCCCACCTCTAATTCTTTCATAACCCATCCAATATCTTTTCACAAATTGGAAATAACCCAAGGAGAATAGGCACAACCCAGTCTCACTCCCCGCTATACAACTAAACCAAATCACCTTTGCATACCATTATATTCTTACACCCTCATGCCTCCCACTTATCGTTCCCATACATACTATTTGATTCATTCAGAAGTCCTACCACCAAAACACCATATAATCACTAACACCTGCCATAGAGCTTCCCTATTAACCCTGACATACGGTGCAAGTAAATCCATAAACTGTGTAAATAATTTTATTCTTCTCCTTCATTTTCTCTCAATCATTTTGTTTGAATGTAAAGATTTGATCCGCACACCCTCTACCACTTCCTAACGCACCTTGTTCTTCACCAACAGTCCTTCAGTCACTCGACGCACTCTCTTTCGACACAAAATACCCAGCAATATATCTTCACCAGGTAACATCTCAATAAAACTTATTCCCCTTGTAATTTTTACATGTTACACTTATCCCCTTACCCTTTACATTAAGGGTACTTCTTAGGCTCCTCTTCCAATCCTTGGAACATATTACCTCAATAATAACGCTTTATTAACAAATTCCCCAATCCAATTACATCACCATCTCGCTTCCGTTGTTGATCATTTCCACAGTAATTATCATTCTATATCTTGCAGATTTACCATACTTTTAACTTTCTCACTCTAGCCATATTACCTCTCCTCCTTGCTAATAACCTTCATCCCCAATACCTATTCCTTCTTGCCATCAAACCCACCACACATTCACTATCACCTCTTCATCTATGAAATGTTTCCAGATTTTCAAAGTTATCTTTCCACACTCCCCTCACATCCATCTTCATCCAGTTCAAAAGCACCATCCTATTCTTATTCTAACGCAGGTTCCCCAATTCTGCAATTCTTAACCTTCCGGCTATCCTGTCCAGAAGCAGCTTCCTATTCCCTTGTAAGTCCCCATTTTCATCCTCCTTCCAAAAAGCTTTTCATTTACCTCTTTTTTTCTCCCTATGTATGCACCTTTTTTCCGTCCCCTTATTTAATATACTATATATATATTATATATAATATATATTATAATATATATATATATAATATATAATATATATATATATATAATACTATAGTATTATATATATATATATATATATATAATAGTACATATATAATCGATATAATATCGATATAATATAGATATATGAACGCCTCGTGGCGCAAGAGGTTGAGTCACCGCCCCTCATACGAGAGGACGCTGGTTCAAATCCTTCCGCGTAACAGTTGAGTTTTTCTTACCTGGGGTTCAAAAAATCATAAACTCGGACGTGCGAAAAGTTGAGTGGGCGGCTGGTTCGGAGATACTTGGCACTTAAGTTTCGCAATTTCCTGTGGTCCCCCCATGTTACCCCCTGCATAGAGCATAAAGGCACGTTAAAAAGGTATTTTTAATATATATATATATATAAATAAATATTAATATACAGTTATATTACTAATATATATAATATATATATTATATATATTATATATATATATATATATATATATATATATATATAGTATATATATAAATAGCTAGTTATTTTCTTGATCTTATTATAATATTAATTATCGGAAAATTTTTGTTTTACCCAAGTTGTTACAAGTTGGAAACAAACAACGATTTGCCAGTAGTAAATCTCTACTTCTGTCCTCTGTTTGCTCAGATCTTACGAATATCAATGCATTTAGTTTTTTATATATATCAGATTCGATTTTTCTTTATCAACTACACACCTCATTTCAAATGAGCAGCGGGCTAAACATCAGACCAATTAGCATATGCATACACACCACAAGAGTTAGTATACCAATAACAACAACGCTCATTACTTTGATTGATAAAACGATTGACACATTTTTATTTAAGTTACTTAGATAATTTATTATAATGAAAGAGATTTTGCAATAGATTATTATATGATTGTCAATGCCCAAACAAAAATTTCGAAATGGAAAATCAAAATTATTAACATGCCTTAAAGTCGTTTTCTAAAGCTTTGCCTAAATAATATTACGCTCACTTATATACCTTATAGGCTAGACAGAAACATAGAACAGAGAACAAACACTATGCATCAGTTCTTGAAGAAAGGACATATCGAGCCAAGATCCATCAGGATAATATATACGAATATATATTATATATATATATTATATATAATACTATATAATATATATATATATATATATATATATATTATATTCATCATCTTATAATATATATAGTTATATATCCTATATAATGTATATATATACTGTATATTGTATATAATGATATACTTCTTATATATATGTCTTAGTATCCAATACCGTATACTATAGCCATATACTATACTATCTATACCGCCTATATATATATATATAAGATATATAATATATAAATTATATATATATATTATATATATATGTATATAATATTATATATATGATATATACTATACAATATATATATATATATTATATATTATATATATACTAAATATATATATACTATATATATATATATATTATATATATATATATATATATATATATATATATATATATATATATATGTATAAACAATCAACAAGCAAATATCAAATATGCACTTTGTATACAACAATTACACCCACTCAATCTCAAGCTCACAAATAATTAAATAAGTTATCGATTTACCTGTTGTTGTTTGTGAGAGTGCCCTCTTGAATATAGTACTCTAATCTAATAGTTGCTGATGATGATACAGGACAACACCAGATGATGGTATGGGACGGGATAGGACAGGACAATAGACGATGAATATAAATAGATGTTAATAGGTTAATAGTATGTCTCGTATAGCAGTCACGTCCAATCACGTCAAATAAATAACCTGTCGAGTCTTTATAATAAAAATAATTATATAAATGATTTAGTCTATTTCTTCTCTTTTCATTTAATATCCCTTTGTATCTTCATCAAGGTTGCTCACTCTTATTATCTTATTTTCTTCTAGCTCTGATTTGTTATCTTCTTACTCTGTTTCACTATCTTCTGGTTCTGTTATTATCTATCTTGATTCTCTATCTTTTAGTTTGTTACTTCCATAAATATTATTTATTAATATGTATTATATTATTTAACAATTATTATATTCTAAACAACAAATATGCACCTGCAGAGATAAATAAATCATGCAGCAGACAATGATGATGTCTCACATCATCACTGTCTGCATCAATCTCACACCACTCTCTTCCACCTCTTTTATCCCCCTAATCTTTTTCCTCTTTCATACCTCATTTCCATAACCAAACATCCAATATAAATCTCATTCCTCCTCAGAATACCAAATATCTACATTTCTGTTCTTTCAAATTCTCAATAAATTCTTCACACATATTCCACATCTTGTATAATCCTGCACTTACGTTTTGATACTTCCATTTCTTTCTCGAGTTAATTTCTTCCATTCATTTCCATCACACCATTTCATATTTATACCACCCCAAAAATATTCACTTGTTGATTTGTACTTGTAGTTTCCTATGTCCTTATCACACACCCATAACACTACATATCAAATCTCACTCTCATTTCCTTCCATCACACACCATAACACTACTATATTCATTCTCACTCTCATTTATGGCTATTTCTCATTGTTCTTCCTGTTTTTCTTCTTACTTTTATTATTTTCTTTTTTTCTTGATCTTTTTGGATTTTCTTCTCTCTTCCCTCTTTTGATGGTTTCCTTGTTTATTCTCTCCCTGATATTCTATTTCATCTGTAAGGTCATGTGTGTTTACATATTTTCTTATGTCAATCTTTCTTTAACTTCCCAGTCATTGTACTATTAGTATCTTTTATTTAAGATCGCATTTCAATCATCCTTCTTTAACTTCAATCATATCAATCATTGTTTCAACTTTTCTCTTCTTTGTTCCACCATTCCACTCATTCAGATATATACTCTCTTTCTCCGTTCTTTGTTTATTTATTTCCTTTTGTCCTTCTCTTGTTTCCCAACAATCGTTTTCCTCAATGTTCCCCATTTGGACACATCGTGCAATATTATATAAATATTCTCCACACTCGTTTTGACATTCTCTTGATCATGTCCTTTCTTCCACATCTCAGACAAAAATTAGATCTTCACAATCCTTCGCCATATGCCCATCTTTCAGACATTTGAAACATTTCAATCCCTTACTCAAACATTCCCAACTCTTATGTCGATATTACCTCCACACTACTATAACATCTAATTCTTTTCTCATGTCACTTGTTGTTTCTCTTCTGGTGTGCTCTTCAGTCCATGCCACTTCTGTTTCCTTTCATTTCTACTGCTCTCTTCTTTATAACTGCCCCCTTCATTCATCCATCCTGTCTTTCTTACACCACATTTCATCCTTTCCCTTTCTTTCCCTTATATCCTCACTCTCAGGTTTTATGTCTTCAAATATTCTTAGCAATTTGCTTTCCCCAATATTATTCATATTTCAAAATCACTGTCACACATGCACCCTATATATGATCTGTTCTTCCAACTTTTCAGTCTTGCTGCACTACAAATGATCCTTTTAATCTTTCCCACCATCATCCCAACAGTTTTGCTCATTCATAACTTTTTTCAGATCTAATCAAACAATCTTTTACACTCTCTTTCTCCTTCTATCAATTTTAACACACTCAGAACATTATTGAATCTCTTATCGTTATCAATTATATTTATTTCATCTAAGCTGCTAATATTAACTTCACTCCACCCTCTGTTGATACTTATACTAATGTGCTTTGTCAACTCTTCAGCTTCACCCTCCAAATGTATTATTATAGTCCCTTTGTTCACTTTGCATTCAATTCCGTTCCATCATTCACCTATTCTCCTCCACTTCTCTATATCCTTTCTCAGAGAACACGCATTTTCAATTCCTAACCTCCTGTCACTCTCATTGCTTCATTATCAGCACCCATTTATTTCATTTATTGACAGAGCAGAGTTGCGCCTTATAAACAATCACAAGCAAATATATATGCACTTTGTATACAACAAATTACACCCACTCAATCTTTATAGCTCAACAAATAATTTAAAAAGTTATCGATTTAACTGTTGTTGTTTTGAGGTCAGGCCTCTTGAATATAGCTACTCTAATCTAATAGTTGCGGATGTAGTGATACAGGACCACACAGAATGATGTATTGGGAGTGATAGGACGGAAACAATAGACGCAATGAATATAAAAGATGTATAAATGTTAGATAGTATGTCTCGGCAATCATAGCTAGTCACGTCAATCACTGTCAACATAAATAACCTGTCGAGTCTATTATAGAATAAAAATAATGTATATAAATTCGTAGTCTTCAATTTCTTCTTTTTCATTAAATCCTTTGGTATCTCATCAAGTTGGCTCACTTATTTTCTTCTAGCTCTGATTTGTTATCTTCTTACTCTGTTTCACTATCTTCTGGTTCTGTTATTATCTATCTTGATTCTTTATCTTTTAGTTGTTACTTCATTAAATATTATTTATTAGTACTGTATTATTATTATTAACAAATATTGATATTCATAAACAACAAAATTGCACCTGGAGATTAAATAATTCCATGAGCAACAATATTGATGTTCACATCATTCACTGTCTTGTATCACTCTCCAATTACCATAATATATTTAAAATTGATATATATATATATATATAGATTACTATTGGTATATATTTATATATATTAATATATTATACATATGTTTAGATTTACACATAATTATCCATAATAGATAAATATAGCCTACATTGTTTATACTATTTACAATAATTATCCTAATAGATAAACAGAGTTAGAAGATCATTTTTCACAGAATTTTAACAGGGACTTAACAAGGGAATAGAAGCTCTTCTGAAGAAGCGTCGAAGGTAAGATGAGAGTGTAAGCGAATCGGCCTTAGATAAATGAAATAGGATGTTGTTTTGTAACTATGAAAGGTTTGAAGGAGTGTGGAAAGAACACTTCGAATATTTCACAATATTAACAGTAATGAAGATGTGATAGTGAATGTGTGTTGGTTTGATGATGCAAGAAGGATTAGGTATTTTGCGGCTGCCGCTCTTAGTAAGCAAGATTTTGCTTAACACTACCATTCCTTCAAAAGTTGTCAAGAAATAAAATACAGGTACACAGATATCATCAAAACAAGGAGATTTCAATCATTGTTTGAAATTGTGTAATAAAGCGTTCTATAGAGGTTAAGTTCCAAGGATTGAGACAGTAATAGTACCTTTTATAAGGGTAAAGGAAAAAAGGGAAACTGTAGAAATTATAGGGATATAAGTTTATTCAGTTTTTTAATTTGTAGGGAAGGTATATGCTGGTATTTTGGTCGAAGAGTGCGTCGAGTGATGAGGAACTGATTGGTGAAGACAAGGTGCGTTTAGAAGTGTAGAATGTGTGATCAAATCTTCTACATTGAAACAAATGATGAGAAATGAGGGAGAAAGAAGAATAAAATTGTGTTTAGTTTTTATGGATTCCCAACAGCGTATATTAGCAGTAAATAGGAAGGTTGATGCATGGTTTATGATTTGATGTTGTCGGTAGGCTTCTGAATGGAATCAAAAATATGTATGCGATAGTGAGTCGTGTGTAAGAATAAATGTGTCAATGGTGATTGGTTTAGGATTACAAGCGGAGTAAAACAGGGTTGTGTTATGTCTCCTGGTTATTCAATTTGTACAGCGATGGGGTTATGAAAGAATTAGAGTAGGGTGGTGGCATGTCATACTTAGAAATTGATGGAGAAATTGGTTTCAGGCAGCTTTCTCTACCATATTATATGCGATGATTTTAGTTTTGTGTGGCTAACTGAAGAGAGTTGAGAGGATTGGAAGGATATTGCGGTGCGTTAAAAGAAGGGTTTTAATAAAGTATAGATAGAGTAGGTTTGGGCGAATGAACTGCCTCACTGTGAAGTTGTTATAAGATGGTGAGCAAGCTGGAACAAGTGTCTGAGTTTAAAATTAGAGGTATTGTTTGGTAGAGGAACGGATGATGAGAATTGTATAGAAGTTGTGAATGGGCAGAAGGTTTCTGGGTGCAATTATATATCTCTTTGTTAATGAAGTTAAAGGACTTATCTTAGTGAGTGCGCTAGGTCATTACTAATGAGAAGATGTTGTTCTGTGGTTATTGTAATTGTATGAGTACTTATGGTCTGAATAAGAGTAAGATCTAAAGTTCATGGGTCAGTAATGATCTTAGGGCATTCTGGGAGTTTAGAGATTGATAAAATGAGATGAAGTAATCAGAGAGTGGAAAATGTCGTGGTGTGAAGAAAGTGGTAAATGATGAATAATTGAAAGTATGTTGAGTTGTTTGTCATGTCTAGGTAATTGGTACCTAGTATCCGGACGATTCATCGATTCCTATTTGATAAAGTTTGTGAACCGGAGCGGCTGGGACCGAGAAAAGGTGATGAGTCGTAATGAATGCTTGAAGGAGAGAAATTATTTTGGTAGACAGGAAGAAAGTGCTCATACAGAGTGAAGCGGTTTTGTGAGTTATGTTGTGGCACTGCAAGGATGAACCACTTCATGACGATCTCATAGTGATAGTCATCGCAGGTCCATGTAAGCTCTATAGGATTTTGACTCGCGATGTCTCACTAATTATATGGTACAGAAGGGCGTAGGCTGGGCTTCTTTTCGATTTTGTCATATTCTTCTACTGCTCTTCTTTCGATGCATGTACCGCCCTTACTCCAATCTTGGGAAATAAAAAGGAGATGAAGAAAGAAAGAAAAGATTAATATACAGATATATATTATATATATATATATATTATATATACTATAATAAATATTTATATATATATATAATTATATATATATATAATATATATTATATATATATTATATATATATTAATTTATATATATATATATATATATATATATATATCTAATATATAACTACTATATATATATATTATATATATAAAAATATTACTTATATATTATAATATATATATATATATAACATATAAGTAATTAATATAGTTAATATTCTATATAAATACCGTATAATATATATATATATTATATATATAATTTATAATATTATATTATATATATATATATATATAATATATTATATCATATATTAATAGTTATCGTACGATTAATCTAGTTGATATTAATAATATAATTTATACTGATTAAAACAATTTATCCAAATAATATAGTATATTTATAATATACTATAACTCATATATTATATATATTATATATATATATATTATAGTATATATATAATATATATATATATTTTATATATATATTATCCATATTAAGAACGACGACAACTTCAGAGGAGCACATTGTCACAACAGCACACCATCAGCAGCAGCAGTGTCAACAACAACAGCACTCAGCAGCAACGTTCTACGCTACTACACGCAAAACATTCGTGTTGCTACAGCAACATCACAGTCTCAAAATATTGGAACTTCGTAGAATACATTAAATGTGGAACAGAATAGTCTCTCCAACATAAGCCTTATTATCCAAGCCTGTGTGTGGATAACACAAAAGTTTCTGGAATTCTCTAATCATCATTGGAGAAGAGTTCAACAAATCAAATGGTGGCAAAGAGTTTCTTTCTCCGAGCAAGGTTACACGTAATTAATTTCATTGTTTTAACATATTTACTTTTTTATCTTACCTTTTCTTATCTTTTTCCCTCCGCGAAAGCAGATCTTATACTCCTCTGTCCCAAAGTAAGTTTATTAAATATATATGAACACTGAGTAATGTTAGTTCTCCGTACGTATACGATTGCGTAGTTAGTCCCCTAGGCTACTATCGATACTCAGTTTTACCAGCAATTATGAAGGTCCGTCTTCACTACATCTGTTTATGTAAATGCGCGTGTGTTCTAAACATCGTACATTGTTTGCACCAATCTTTTGTGTCATGAGGGCGTGCTTTCTATCCTCGTTTACCTTTTTGCGAGCAGGGCAGTATATTATTGGTCAAGTTAAAATTAATTTGAATTAACTGTGAGATAACGTAACAAGTCTGTCATACTGATGATTTAGCTTCACTCTTTATATACGAATAAAGTTATGTGAGATATAGCTTAATTTCTATCGTAAGATACTTAATGTCTTTATTTAAGTGTAGGTCCAGTGCTCTCACAATAAGCTACTAAAGGAGTAGATAGGGTCAGTGATAATGGTTATATAAAGAACCCTCGTTGTTGAAAGACCAATCCGTCAACTCAAAATTATTATGAAATAATAATTGTGTGAGGTAATGATGTTAGATGACTGTATATGGGTAGAGATAATGCCTAGTATACCGGATATATTCAGGTTTGTCACAGAAGTGACTAGCAAGGAGAAAACTGTTTTTATGGTAATATAAAATTGCTATCTATACTGATATAAAGTATTATATATTATCAATATATGAATATATATATAATCCAAATACTGAGAAGGCACAATATAATAATAAAATTATAATATTATATTTTCTCAAATACAAATAATTTTTAAAAATGAATAATATGATAATAATCTGAATATAGTGAGATAATAATCCAAGAGAATAAACAGAGCAAGGCACACAAGTGCGTCTATATATAAGAAGATATACATGTCTATACAAAATTATTTTAATCTCGAGTCGACCTACCATACAGATGAGAAATGACATTTCTTTTGCGGTGGTGATATAATATGAGTGAAACTTCTAAAATAAGACTAATAAGTATATCAATTGGTGTTTGTGTTTTTGAGTAGGAATGAGTGCCTATCATCTCTAAGTGTTTGTCTATATACTGTTGGCACGCAGCGGAAAGCTAGCCGCTTCACATTATCAGTGAACAAAAAAATATATACTCACATTCGTGCGATTCTCTAAATACGTATTATTTAAATTGTTCGCCAGTGCTAAATATCACCCAGATAAAGATGAGTAAATACGCTCGTGAATAATTAGTAGGTGAGTTATATATATTTTTCTCAGAGAGACATAACCGTGGGTATAATGCTGCATTCCAGAGTAACCTATGAACGTTGCGCGACTGACGATGCTATATTATCTAATACAGTCAATATTTACACAGAATGATCCTATATTTGGTATGACTTCTCACAGAAAACTGAGTCAACGAATCTAGAGACAGAATACTTGCAGTACGATATATTAGAGGTTTTACTCTAACCACTCGAGATAATCGACACCCCATCTCATCACTCACTCACGGCTTTATCGTAATATTATAGAATTCTGGCGATAAGAAAAAATAACTAGATTACATAGTACTTTCCTACATTATACCATATCAGTACCCAGATCTGCTACTGTTGCGAATTCCTACTCTCCTAAGTTGAAAATTAAGTTAAAGGGTCATCATATTTATGAAAATAAAGAATAAACATATAATAAAAATAATACAAAAAATAGATACATGTGATATCTAAATAATACAACCTCACTCAGAAAAATTGATATTCTACTCCGGTGTAACTGGCTATTCAGAGTACATGATGTGGAAAAAAACCGATTGGACCTCGCGTATTTGTAACTTTACTCAAAGCGGTCTATTCATTATACCATAATATTATATAATTAGTTATATATATTATAATATACTATTAAATAATTAATTAAACTTTATAATATTATAATTATATATTAATATATAAATTAAACAGTATTAATATATATATTTTAAGTAAAATAATTATTATAATAATATATATATATATATAATATTATATTATTATAATATTATATAATATATAATTATATATATATATATAATATATAATATATTTATATCATAATAATAATTTAATATATACGTATATATATATACTAATCATTAAATGTAATTATATATATATTATATACATATATTTATATATGTAATATATAACTTATATTATATCTGCTAAATTGATATATTAATTTGCTAAAATCAAAATCTAAGCTAACGTGATATTCCCATCCAAAAAAACAAAAAAAAAACAAAACAAAAAAATAATCTTAGTTTTAAAATTTTTATGTATTTTTATTTTTAGTTATATGTTTTTTTTATTTTTTTTTTTTATTTGGCTTGTGCCTGATTTAATAATAAATTTTAACCTTTTATTTCATAATTATCTAATTTTAAAGCAGATATATTATTTGAAATAAATATTATTATAAACATATAATAATTTCCTAGTATATTACAACTTATTAATTATGTTTATTAATTGGTTTTAAGCTATTAAGCTTAGTTGCATTTTATTCAGAAAGGTAAAGTATTAATTTTTTTCTAAATTTTGATATTTGGAAATTTTGAGACATATTGATAATAAATAATGATATAATGAATATAATAAATATATTATTTAAAGTATATAATAACTACAAATCAAGGTGGGTGTATCCTTTTAAAACATGTAATGCACTAGAGGCATAATAACTTATATATTCCCCTTATTAAAATTTACTAAGTAAGAAAGTGTGCTCGAGGATAAATAAATAGTAAGATGTTACTGATTCATGAATGGTGTAGAGTATTAAGAGATAGAGTTTGACTTGCGCGATTTAATTGTTGGATCTCATCCTAACCTATTTATATTTGACGGAATGATTGGTTTACTTATGTTGGCGAACTTACTGAATAGTAGTAGTTTATTTTGAGTAAAGATTAGGTATGTAGAAGATTATAGAATAAGGTGAGTATTGATATGTAAAAATGAAGGTGAGTATATATTTATGAGATATAAATGATATAGATATTAATAAATAGATATAATAGATTTAATGTAGTGTCCTGTATAGGTATATTATCATACTCATAATTATTAACAGTGTGAAATTTGTTTAGAAGTCATTTTTGAAATGAGCTATATAAATTACATATTAATAGATACGTTCATTAGTGAAGCTTCAATTATGTTATTTGATTCAAATAAATGTTCTGCATTTTATGTTTGTTGTTTCAGTGAAATATTATATTATGCAGTGATAGTACTAATATATATATATATAATTATAATAGTAGTGTTAGTATAAGGTAGGGAAAAGATACTAAGTTTATAACTTATATAGTTGGACAGGTTATTTTAGGGCTTTTCTGATCATCCATATAAGTTCAATTATAGAGTGGTGTGACTGTAAAGGTTACTATTAATAAGTTTTAGTAGTAGAGTTGAACTGCACTACTATAGGGTCATTTATACTATATAGTAGAGTAGGTAATATTTGTAGTAGAGTATTAACCTGAGTTAAATGCATAAGCTTATGATAGCTGTAAGTAGACCTTATTATAGATTTTGTGAAAATAATGAGTTTAAATGAATGATTGAATCCAAATATGTTCATAAATTAAAATTTTTTGTTAATTTTTTTTTTTTAGGAATGTTAATTATTTTTGTATAATATAAATTATACTTAGATCCGCTAGCTATAGGTGATATGAGAAGAATACAAGAGAGTGCGAAATGTAAACATAATTAGATGAGTTATTATATTATATTGATATATATAATTAGTAAGATCATAGAAAGGGTATAATTAAATCAGTAAGAGATATAAAATGTAATAAAGTGATACTTTTAGTATTATTAGTGTTATTGCTTCAGATATACTTATGTAGAGAGAACTAAAGAAGTGAGAGATGTTTCATTTTGCGTTGTTTGAGTTTATAAGAGAGAATATAACCAGTCGAGCGAAGTATCATCAGAGACTTTTATTTTGCGCGATTGGGAAAGATGTTTGTTCCGCATTAAAATTAGTCGATTACTATCTCGATAGTTTCGACTGTGGAAGAGAAATAATATGTAATAAAAAATAATCGAATTAATTGGAGTATCGTTCTAGTGTTAAAGATATGTAATTGTGCAAGCTGATAATTATGTGCTGACGCGAAAAGTTATAAGTGATTTTAAGTATCTACGACGACCAAAAGAAGAGCACACGTACAATAATTCGCACGCATAATATATCACGTGGTTATTTAGGCGAATAAATGAGGCTGAATAGCGTAGTCTGCATAATATAACTACTAGATATATAAGGTTTATGTCAGGTACGTCTTATGGTTGGTTGTACTACTCAAACTATGGCCAAGAACCTAAACTCACACTGACGATATAGCTATTAGTGAGGGGTCCTACCCGTCCGCCTAATAGTCCCTGTGAAGCCCTCTTAAATTAAGAGTGGAATTTTTTTATACTGTAATCGAGTTCTACTCCCTTTACAATATAAACTTTATGAAAGGGTGAATAGGTATCGGTGTTTAAAGGGCTTTCCTTTATCTTTTTGAGAAAGTTTTCCTATAATTCTTTCTGGTCCTACTTATTCAACTTCTGTATCTTCTCTGCTCAAGATGTACTTGGGTTATTCCCATTTCACACTTCAACTGCGTGTTATTTCTTTTGTTTTTCTGATCTTTCTTGGATGATTCTACTTTCTGGGCCTTTATTCCTTTTTTTAAATCATCAGCACTGCTAAATTGAATGACCATTGGGTTTTCCTCGAGAGTAGGATCCCATGGAGAAACATTCTTACACTTTGGTTGGTAACCTCTCTTATGAAAACTCCAAAAGACACGGCAATATGGTATTTTCCATCTACAGTTTTTTGTATGGTGACCTATGGCCTCACAAGAAGAGCAATAGTTGTACTCTTACCAGTCTTCAGGCTCTTCTGGCTCTTATGGATAAATTGCTGAACACGAATCCGATGGGTAATATGAAGACATATAAGATGCGTTTTAGTATTCTAAGAAATCTTCTGGAGTTCTTGTATGGCTGTGTTTGACCAGGTTGAAGAGCCTCAGGAAATCACCACTTTGGTAAGGAACAGATTTTTCAAATATATCCTAACGAAAGAATATTCACATCAGTTTCCTTTTGTTTGTCTCTTTTTATATACAAAGCGTACAGGGATTTATAATAATAACTGAGAACCATAAAACAAAAGAGATGTATGTATTGTAAGCGATGATTAACTAAATTAGTGCGGCAGAAGAGAGCCATATTAACTGCGAAAAAGTTCACAAGAACAGTTTATAAAAAGGCCTTTTGGCCTTTGACTTCAGGGCACCCTAAATTCAAAAGCGCTGCGTTGAGATAAAACCAGAAGGGCCCCCCCAGAATATGAGAAGCAGTAACTTCCATAACAAGGCGCGGTATGAAGAGCTGCTTGTATAGCTGAGCAAACTGAGAAGCCAGAGGAAAAAAAAGCATCTTCGCCAGGTGTCTAAAACCAAGTTGACACAAGATCCCAAGTTATCCTAATCTCTGAGGCCTGGCGCTCTTCTCAATTGGAGACGCCAGAGCAGACCGAGAGCCGGCTCCTTGCTAAACGTATAGGTTAGATATGGATCGCTCTCAATGCAGCAAGTACACCTTATTTTTTGGCGCCCTATAATGGTGAGTGTAGACCGGACCAAACCATAGCACAACATAGACTTATAATAACTCTCCGCGCTTCCACGCATCCAACAGGCAACCTTGTACATTGTCGCCTCATCCGCAACTCACATTTCTCTCCTTCAGACATTCCGAGAGTTACACCACCGGAATCGTAAACGAAGTATCCAGCATTACGGAACTTCACGCGTGGTCATCACCGATGGGTTCTCCGTTACGCACGGGACCGACTAATTGCCCTATTCAGGAAGGTTGTATAAAATATCTGCCTTATAAAAATAACCTTTTGAGCAGATCTATCATCATCCTTCCTCACATGAACCAAACCCATCTCCAAGACCACAGTGACCTTTCCCACTCTACCCTTGTGCCCTAATATTAACTCCTCTTTCATTCCAACGCAACACAACCTCTCTAAATTCAAAAAGTTTACCGCTACGAAGAATATTAACCCATTCGGAAAGAATTTATTTAATAGTTACGAAATGAGGCCTTAATTCCTAGAAGATAACAAAGAGGCGGCCAGTCAGAAATATGAAATGAGCAAATGGTCTGATACCGATTTAATAGAACGAGGGAATTTTGGTTCGATTTCATCGGCATATGAGGCTGAATAGAGACGTCTAGATGCTGGCAGGTGGAAGGATCATTATATGAAGACATAGGAATAAGCAGTAGGACGATAAAAGAACGAAAAACCACTCCGAGGGAAAACACCACTAGTTGACAGTGAAAAGGAAGAAGAAATATATTTTTACGAACCCCTTTAATACCCAACATAGTCCCGTATTGAAGTTTGAAAAAAAAAATTAGAAACATTAAGTAGGCTCTTTTGTTTCATAATTCCATCCAGCCTTGAAGCTTGCTAGATTTTAATTTTGTCTTATAAGACATTCTCTTCGAAGAAATCCAACACACACTGCTGCTTCTGTTGCAACTTTTACATGCCTCTCAACATCATGATTATGACATGATTGATCTTTTACAAGGGGATTAAATTTTAATTCCTTTACCTCATGATTACTTTAAATTAGATATTAGAGGTAGCTCCTTTATTTCTTGAAAAGAAAAATTGATCAGATATTAATGTGTATAATTTTAGATTGATATTCAAGACACATTCACCAAAAGAAATTTGCCATAAGGAAATTTAATTGAGTATAATGGATTCTAATATAATACATACATAAAAAAATTTGCTGCCGTTACAAAACCTTCTTGACAGATACTTATAAATTTTTAATATTTGGTAATAGTAGCACAGAGGGGCTTCACCCCCAATTTTTGTAAAAATCACAGGATATAGCTACTCTAAAAAAAAAATAATAAAGAATAAAAAAAAACAAATATGGCAGTCTCTTTAGGAAAAAAAAGTGACAGCCTCTCAAAGTTGTCAAAACTCGCATACTTTTCATTTTTGATCCATCCAGGTTGGGCCTCATTTCAGGCCCTCAAGTTCAGGTTATGATATATTTTGTTAGGTATACACAGAGAAAATCTATACCTATATACTTAACAAATCTTATCATAACCTGAACTAGGATGGCCCTAAAATGAGCACGAGACCGACTAATTTTTTTTTTATAAGAAATCTATGGGAAAATTTTAAACTTTGAAAGGCTTTAATTTTTTTTTGCTTTTTGTTATTCTTCATTATTATGTTTTTAGAACATCTTAGGCATAACTTGGTCTCCCGAACTCTTCCCTAATGCACTTTTGGAATTGTTTTTTTTTTAGAATTTAACGCCCCTATAGTCGGTCATAAGCCACACAAAAAAAATAATAATGTAATTCTAATAATAAAAGTTTTATTAAAGTTTTAATAAAGCTCCTTCAGCCTGACCGTGGAGGGGTGAAGCGGACCACCATTGAGGGGTGACTCGGACCATCTGTTTAAATTCGTCTTTTACGTATAAATTCAATTTTATATTTTAATTTTTACTTAATATAATAATTATTTATCACATTAAAATCGTAATAAGTAATAAAATGTCAATAATGATAAAATAAATTCAGAATTAACAATTAAGTGTGTCTTTTCACCCTTTCTGTTCAAAAAGTTTGACACTTTGAATGTCATTTTTTTTATTATAATATCATTTTATGATATTTCCTTTGGATAATATTAATGACTTTTTATTATATTTATTAAATTAATTATACGTAATAAAAATGTCAATAATAAACATAAAATACGAAAAAAAAATGGTGGGCCCGAGTCACCCCTCCATCAATTTTTACGTCGGTGGTGAAGTCGGACCAAGTGAGGCCCCGTGGATTTTGCCACTAAATACTGTCTGGATAAAAAAATTTAAGTTTAAGTTTAAAGCTAACATACTCGAGTGTATCCACTGAAAAAATAATTAAAATCCATCCACAATTTTCATTTTATAACGAAGTTAAAAAAACTCACATTTTTTGATACTGAAATTCTTTTGAAGACATTTTTTACTTTAAATTGTAACATTTTTTTCAAAATATAAAAACATTCTAGGATTAAAGAGTGTTAAAATAAAGACTTTTCGTTTTAGAACCTGGAGATTAAGTGCATTAAATGTTTTTTTTTTGTTTTATTATTTTTTTTATTTTATTTTAGAGTGGACCGAATCACCCCTTAAAGAGGCGGGCCTGGTCACCCCGCCTGACGCGTCGGGACCATCGGGCGGTGACTTGGACCATTTAGGCATACTTCGTTCTCCGACTCCTCCGTGGTAGAGGCACGTGTTTGAATTGTGTTTTTTGAAATCACGGCCGATTAGATTCGTACGGATAAGGGCAGGCACGAGAGAAAAGTAATAGAGAGTAATCTGAAATTAATATGTTGGATTAAAGTTGAACTAACGCTGAATGTCAGCCTGACCGTGAGAGGGTGATAAGCGGACCACCATTGAGGGTTGACCTCGGACCATCTGTTTAAAATTCGTCTTTTACGTATAAATTTCAATGTTTATATTTTAATTTTACTTAATATATAATATTTATACGTATTAAAATTCGTAATAAGTTATAAGTAAAAATGCCAATATGATAAATAAAATAAGAATAAAAATAAGGGTGGTCCGATTCACTCCTCTCTGCTCAAAAATTTTGACACTTTTTTTGAATATTTTGTTGTATTAAAATTTCATTACAGTAAAAATTTCCCATAGTAGAAGTAACTTTTTTATTATATTTTAAATTTATTATACGTAATAAAAAATGTCAATAATTAATACGTAAAAACGAAAAAACAATGGTCGGTCTCGAGTCACCCTCATCTATTTTTACCAGCGGGGTTGAATCGGAGCCAAAGTACGCCCCGTTTTTTTTGCCAACTCATTACTGTATTGGCATCAAAAAATTTACTTTGCCAGTTTAAGCTAACATACTCCAGTGTATATATCCACTGAAAAAATAATAAAATCCATCCACAATTTTTCATTTTATAACGAATGTTAAAAAAACTCACATTTTTCTCAAAGTGAAATTCTATTGAAGGACATTTTGGTACCCTAATTTCTAACATTTTTTAAAAATATAAAAACTTTCTAGAATTAACCCTGCATCACTCCACTTATGTCTGACAGACCGTAAATTTTTTTTTTATAAAAAAATTTAAAATGTGGCAATGTTTAAGAGTTTGAAATTGGTCCCCAAATATACTACGTGTTCTAAATGTAAAAGCACAAATGAATAGGGAAATGGTGCAAATACACAATGGAAAATATTAAAAAAAAAACAAAAAAAATTGGCAATTATTCATTTTATAAAAATTTCTTAAAATCAAAGGGAAATGTTCTTGATAACCAGGATAGAAATGTTTTAAAGCTTAACCCGTTCTAGGTTAAAGATGATCTAAATAAAACTTTGTAGTACTACCGCGTGGCTATTAAATGAGCGAAAATTTTATTTTTTTTATTATTATTTTTTATTTTATTTAGAGTGGACCGAATCATCCCTCCTAAAGAGGCGGACCTGGTCACCCCGCCTGACGCTATATATATACTATAATATATATATATATTATATATTATATATATATATATATATATATATATATATATATAATATATATATATATATACAATATATATAAAATATGGACGTAGGTACTTAACGCTTTAAAAAACGGGAGTTTATATCAAAGTTATTTTTTCCCAGCTAGCATCTATATATATATATATAGATGTTCTAGTGGTCGAAAATTTTTTTTTTTTTTTTTTTACCTGTTCTAGGGCGAAATTATATATATATATTATTTGTAAAGTATTACACGGCAATGCCAGGGGGTCGAAGCTGACGGGGGAACACAAGGGGGGAAATAGTCTACCTGGTAGTTCCCCGGAAGGCCGAGAGGACCCGACTCCTGCCATCGGTGCGTAATACCCTTGGGGTATTCTTTTAAATTAAAAAAAACAAAACAAAAAACGTATACTAGAAAAGGTCTATTTATTTTAAGGAGTAACGTATAAAAGGTCTTAAATAGGCTTTCTCCTCATATTACTATAATTAAAAAAAATTTTTTTTTTACATTACCTTACTAAAATTTTACCAGGTTATCAAAAATGTATTCCTTTTCGCTGTAGCTATTGTAGTTTTTGAGATATATATAGTATATTTTTTTTTCATTTCGACCCTAAAACGTATATTTATGTATTATTAAAGATGATGTCTGTTGAATTTTTTTTTTTATCCGAGCTCCCATTCCGTGTGGGCGTTAAAGTAACTTTTTACATATATATAGTATATATAATAATATATATATATATATATATATATATATATATATATATAATATATATATTAATATAATATAATATATATATATATATATAATATATATATAACCTAGTTTATAATTATTCACATTATGAACTTGAAATTACTATGTTATTGAAAACATAAAATAATGTTGCATGTACCAAAAAAAAAAAAAAAAAACCTAAAAAAAATGCTCATTTTAAAAGAATTTTTTATTCAAAAAAATTGGAAAAAAGCTA
>JABUQX010093255.1:32500-52500 GCA_015478945.1 Trachelipus rathkii | reverse complement strand
CCTCAATAGAATTTCACCCTTTGTCCCTTTATCCAATTCTCAACATGGAGTGACAAAGACACTCCACAACTTCTCTCCTAACCGATTTAATACAACACATCCTGACTGACTTTAACCAAAATCTTCCCCTTCTTGAACACTTCTAGTAGCAATAGACATCAACATGGCATTCAATACAGTCCCCAAGCATATTAATAGATAAAATACTAAATAGTAATATGACCATTAAAAAAAAAAAAAAAATCCTATCAAGTTGTACAGCTAAAGTCATTTGATGACGATACTCCTTCCACACATACAAACTATTCAATAATGTCCCTATCCTCTCACTAGCTAATACTTTTAATCGCTTTATGCACAATCTCCCATACCCAACATCTCCTTCTATAAAAATTAGAAGCTATGCTGACAATCCAACAATTACAGCTCAAAGCCCTTCTAGAGACATAGCACGCATGGAGAAACAACAGCATATAGGCCAGCTGGAACACTGACTGACATTGAACTGAATGACAGCATCCCCAAATAAATCCTCAATAACACTACTCACAGCTGATAAAAGAGAATCAGATATACACCCAACAATTTACTTTTCAAATAATAGACTCCCCTCTCCATAAACATCCCACCATTTTGGGTTTAACTTTGAACACACATACGGTATGACATTCACTTCCCACATAAACACCACTTCCAAAGCCACATTTAAATTAAAAAGCATTAAGAGTGCTAGCAGGAGCAAACTTTTGCCAGCATAAAGAAACCAACTCTATACTATACAGACAATATCTTCATCCCTCTCTAAATTATGCATCGCCTGCCTGGGCTCAAACAATTTCAAAATTTAACATTCCAAAAATAGAAGTCATTCAAAACAAAGCCCTTAATGATAATAATTGGTTGCCTCCCCTCCACAACTATTCACCGCTTTCTAACTAAACAAAACTCCTCCTTATATGAGCCCATCTTGACATGATAGGATGTCATTTTACAGTAAATCACTTAGTAGATCACCCCCCCCCCTACATCAATCACTACACACCAACCACCTGCACCTAGAAGGATGAAAACTACACAAGCCGAATACTATTCTGACATATAGAGTAGACTGCTCACCACTACCACCTGACAACTCAATCATTAAACACATTCCACACTCCCCCCCCCCATTATTAAACACATTATTCACACTCAACTAACCTAAGAAACTATCTCCGCCTACCATAACAATACCATTATCCAACACATCCACCTGAAATCTCCAACACGAAACAAGCTTTTCACTGCCAAATGGGTAAAGCTGTCACAGCTCTGCCCTGGGCACCTTCCCTCCCTTCAGGTATACAAGTTTACCTATTTCAATAATCCCTCTCCCTTCTCTCAAAGATGTCCTTCCCAAACAATTGACAACACAAAACATCTTATAGAATATAGATTGCCCTACTTTGGCAAACATCAGACACAATTTCAGTACCCTTAAGTTAACAGATCTCTGGGCATGGCTGGTGGTGGAATATCTCGAGGTCTGCCCTATATACCCATAGGAGGGTGGCTGTGGGGCAACAAATTAGAAAAAGAAGTATATAGGGGACTAAATATGATTGCAAGTACAAGGTTGTGAAAATATGATCTTATATGGAGATTTTTATTTTAAAAACGTATATTTATAATTTTTTTTTCTTCTGATGACTTTTATTGTATAGGCAGATTGAAAAACTTCTATGTCTCAGATAATCAAAAAATTGTTGTTACCCCTTAACTTATAATTGCAACTTAGTAATGTTTACTTTGATTGCAGTTTAAAAAGCACTTCAAAAAAGAAATACAACACACAATACTTTATTACTTTATAAGAAACATTTCAACAAAATGACTGTCAAAAGAAAAAATTGAAATATTTGCACCACAAAAGTTTATCAATGCCTTGAAGCGAGGGTCCCAAGCTCACAACTGGTCAGGTGGGAGAATGTGAGCTATTCTCTCCTTGGCTTCCTCTTGCTCGGACGTTAATTAAGTACACCCCCTCCTTGAACGATGGTGTTTTCTGTAAAAAAAAAAAAAAAAAAAAAAAAAAGTCGTCTAAAATTCTGTTAACACAAATTCCAAATTTCTTAGATTTCTTTCTCCTTCAAAGTGGTTCTTTCTAATCTTTAAACCAATTTTTTTCCAACGCCTGTTTGATATCGTAATTGTTTTTAGTATTAATGAATATTATTGACTTCTTTTTGATGGTCTTTTTAGTCTTCAAACTTGATTGCCTCCATCATGGATCTTTTTCTCATTTTGAATTTTTGTTCTATGAGTATTACATCCCAGTTGGCCTAATCAAATCCTTTGTTTTATTTCAGGTCTGTCCTCATAGTGAAGCAAACTTAGCTTCAGTGGAAGGCATTAAAAATGAAGAGTTAGCTGTCAAGTCGGAGTTGAGAGAATTAGAGAAGGAATTCATGTTAGGTGAAGAACTGGTTAACACTAGTGTAATAAAATCTGAAAATCTGCCGATGATTGAGAAGAAATCTTGTGCTCAGCATTTCAAGGTATGTTAATTCAAACCAGTTATTAATATTTACTCAAGTTGGATACAGATTATTAATTGAATAGGAAACCTCTTTTATTATTATTATTATTATTATTATTATTATTATTATTATTATTATTATTATTATTATTATTATTAGCTTTACTTTAACATAACTTGTATTTGTACAAATTATTGAGTGAATCCGTGCTTGCCAGTAACTCCGACTGCTCTCGTGCATTCCTCACAAGGTCTTCATAAAATTAGGGAGTTTAATGCTACTAATATTTCATTGTAGACTTGTGTAATTTCTTCCTGCCAAAAATCCTCTCCATAGAAAAATCAATTTTTTTTCTTGTTCCTCTTCTTCCCACTCATTCTGCACATCTCAGTCTCTTACCCTTAGCGAGGAGGGAAACCTTTGTAGAGTAGAGAGTTTCTCTATAGGAATCCAACCCAGGCCCTTTGCCATCGAGTCCGATTCGTTGCCACATGCGCTATGCAAGTGATTTCTTCTTTCTTTTTATCTTAATACTAAGAAGGCGCATGGTCCATTTACGCCATTTGTTTCCCTTTTGATTCTCAAAGCTTATTTTACCAAGCTTAGCACTTAACTTATCTTGACCCTTTGATTCTCAAAACTAATTCTACCAAGCTTATCCCTTAACTTGAAAAGTTCTTTTGTCTCTGTCTGTCAAATGAAAGTTTTTTGGTAGAGTCTTGATCCAAGCTTTATTCCCCAAATTTTCCCCTTTTGGTATTTATCCTTTTCTCTGGCACCATTTTTCTGATTTCCACTTTTGGTCTTCTTCAAACTGGGTATTTCCCCTGTGGTAAAAGGCCAGAGACCTTTATACTTTCCACCAGAGTTGGAGAAAGGCTAATTCATTAGTCAAATTAATGGCCAACATGACTCGATACACGGCTTTTGAAAGTGTGCAAGTCGATGGAAGAATATTTTAGCAGTTTATTACACGTAATTGAGCATAGCGGTCAAGTCTGGTGTCAGAGAGTATGACACAGAATGAATGAGAGAGAGAGAGAGTGTGTGGAGGAGTTGCATGAGCTCTCAAAGGAGGAGGAGGAGGAGGTATACAACTCGAGTGTTGAGAAGAGCTGTTGATAGTATAGAGAGAGAGAGATGCAACAACAGTTCAACGACTAGAAAGTGATTGGAGAAAATGAGTTAGAGCATAAGAGTTGTGAAGCCCAAATAAACTTGACCTTATCAAGGAGAGTTGGTCACTGTGTGTGGAACCACCCCAAATAAACTTGACTTTATCAAGGAGAGTTGCTCACTGTGTGTGGAACCACCTCAAATGCATACTCCATACAAGGGCGAACAACGCCGCCCCTATACAGGATAAGTAGTAGAAGTGAAGGTACCTCAGAACACCCAATCTCATGTTTAGTGAGAGAGAGAATGTGATTCTTCCAAGGAAGATCATTCGAAAAAGGAAATACCAAGAATATAAAGAAGAGGAGGAGGAGATTTGAGTTGTGTGGAAGATTATGCTGGGTATGAAGGAAGTGGGTTTTTGAGGCATTGAAAACAACCATGTTTTCTTTGCCAATTAGAATACGAGAAAGATCAAGATGAGAGAGAGAGATTATGCTGGAAGGAAGTGGGTTTTGAGGCATTGAAAACAACTAACATTTTCTTTGCTAATTAGAATACGAAAAGATGAGAGATAGAGAATTATACTGAGTATGGAAGGGAAGTGGGTTTTGAGGCGTTAACAACCATGTTTTCTTTGCCAATTAGAGATACGAGAAAGATCAAAGATGGGAGAGAGAGAGAGATTATGCTGAGTATGAAGGAAGTGGGTTTTTGAGGGTTTGAAAACAACCATGTTTTCTTTGCCCCAATTAGAATATAAGAAAAATTTCGAAAGAGAAGAAAAGGACAGGATTGACGAAGGAATGGTTTTGAGACAATGAAAACCAACGTTGTATTATATGCCCCAATTAAGAGATACGATGAAGATCAGAGATTGTTGCTCGAAACTCTTACACTAAGAAAAGTCAATTTACTTTTGAGTGGGTGAGGTCAGGTCAGGTCGGATCGTCTTTCAATTAGAGATACGAGAAAGTTCAAAGATGGGTTGCTCCACAATCTAATACTATAGTCAAAGCAAACTGGGATCGGCCATTCATAAATGCCTTACACATGACGTCATAATGCGGAATTTTTTTGAACTAAATTTAGTAAACAAAAGCCTTTATTAGGACCCTATTTTTAAAGCTCCTTCGGTGTTTTTTTTTTCGAATTCTTTTGTTAATTTGATATAAAATATATTAATTTTGCAATAATTTTGTTCACCTATACTAAAGTTATTAATTTTTATTAATAATTTAATACTATTATATTTTTTCAAGCGTAAAAAAGCTTCAGAATTGGGTCAGATGACGCAACTTGTCCTATCAATGGCGAAAATATATTGAATCATCATCAAATTCAAACTTTTTTTTTGTTTAAATATGTTAAAACTGTGATTTTTGTTATCAACATATAATTTTTTTTGAATTTATTAAAGTTTCAAAAATATCGGCAAATTTGGTGACAATTTTCTCATGCCTAGACTTGATACTCATAAAAACGGACCCCGTAGGCCTATTGAGCAGGGAATTTAGTAATTTTTTATTTTAAGAAAATAACATTCAATATGTTGCCTGTTGTTATGAATCATAAAATTTTATTAAATTTCCTGCCAAGCCACGATTTCAAAGACATCATTTCAAACATTAATTTTGATTACAATCTAAAAAACATTTTACCTGAGGAATTTATCAAAACAACTCTCTAAATTTTGTAAAAAATTGAATTAATTTATTTTGATTCATTTAACATAAAGGATTGCTATAAAATTGCCTATAATTTTTTTTTTTTTTTTTTTTAAAGCATCTGACGGTAAATAGGCTGAAGACTTCATAACTATTTTCAAGCTCATTTTTCAAACTTTTTGTACATTTTTCTTTTTTAATTAAAGATCATTTCAAACATTTCATAAAAGATTTCAAATGAAAATCGGCTGGCGTCGATATAATTGATATTTTCGTCCATAAACAAATGTTACAAATATGTAATTGGGAGGCCTATTATTTCATATTTATTTATTTTTAAAAAAACGTTTTCTCAATGAAAATTAATAAATACATTATTTGTTAACAATATGAAAAAAAAAAATAAATAAAAATAACCCATTTTTATAATGGCAAGTATATATATATATATATATATATATATATATATATATATATATATATATATATATACTATAGCAATATATATATATATATATATATATATATATATATATATATATATATATAATACTCTTTGCAAAATATATAATATAACATAATATAATAGATTATGTTCCAACGTACGTTTTCTCTCGCACACGAATGTTCGTTCGTTCGTTAGTTTCTACTATACGCTTACTACAAGCACAATCAAGTATAAGGTGGTTTTCTTCACTTTGCGTTGACTATATTATTAGACTGTGGTTGCTCCAAGGCCACCTTTCCATCATAAAGTATTTGCTGTTGAGTGGGTCAGGTCAGGTCAGGTCGGGTCGTCTTTCAAGTAGAGATACGAGAAAGATCAAAGGTCAGGTCGGGTCGTCTTTCAAATTGAAACCAGTAATGAATAATAATAATAATAATAATTGAATTATTAGCTATATTTCAAAGATGATAGTTTAACCTAAATATCCTGAATATTAGAAATAGAGTAAAGTATTACCTTGTTTAGTAAAGAAGTCGTCAAAAAAGTAATTGTCTATTTTACTCAACAATCCGTCTTAAGCATGGCCCTAAATAACACAACATTTAAAAGTTCAAATAGACTATTATCCACACATGCACATTCAATTATTGTCCAGTTGTCCTTGATTTGTTGTTATGATTTTTGTTGCAATTGATAAACTTTATAAATATCTTTTATAATGGTGAACTTATAACATAAAAATAATTGTGGCCAAAAGCGCTCCTATACAAAACCCTGTAAATAAAAGAAATAACATTATTACTACTTCTACTGACCCAAAACAATCTCTTTTGTTATTATGAACCATTTCACTTATCTGAATTTCCATCCTTTGAACTCTTCTTCAATTTCTTCACTTTGAAATCTTCTTTAAATCTTCGCCATCTTCACCTAAAAGAGAAGAGAACATAAGATCAATTTAATCAATAATAATAATAGTTACACAAATTTAATATTCATTATTATGTAAGGTTAAAATTTGTTTAAAATTAAAAGATATTTAAAAATTATTAATTTTACTTTTAATACGCATTCTTATAAAATATATTAACTATACTGCATGCATATTATAATTTTTTTGCTTTTGATTTGTACAGACACTCCTTGGCGATGCTGATGAAGAAGAAAAGGGTTCCAAAATGAAAAGTAGTTCAAGAAGCAAACCTCAAACGTCAGTAACTTTTGATCAAACCATTAAAAAGAGTCATCTAAAAAACCTCAGTTGCAGATTTTGTAATTTTAGTTTTAAAAGCAAAGATGAGTTGAAAAGCCATTTAAAGATACATAACAAAAGAAAGTTTAAGTGTGCCCATTGCAATTATGAATGTAACGTCAAATCAAACCTAAAGCAGCATTTGCTAATACACAGCAATATAAAATTGTTTAAATGTTCTGAATGCAATTATGAATGTAATGATAAAAGAAATCTAAAAATCCACTTGCTAAATCATGAAAATATAAAGTTATTTAAATGTCCTGAGTGCAGCTATGAATGTAATTATAAAAAATATTTAAAAATCCATTTGTTAAATCATGAAAATATAAAGTTATTTAAATGTTCTGAGTGCTGCTATGAATGTAATCAGAAAGACCAATTAAAAAGCCACATGCTAAAGCATCGAAATGTAAAGTTATTTAAATGTTCGGAATGCAATTATGAATGTAATCGGAAAGGTAACTTAAAAATCCACTTGCTAAATCATGAAAATATAAAGTTATTTAAATGTTCTGAGTGCAACTATGAATGTAATCAGAAAGGTAACTTAAAAGCCCATTTGCAAATTCATGAAAATATAAAGTTATTTAAATGTTCTGAGTGCAGCTATGGATGCAATCGGAAAGACAAATTAAAAATCCACATGCTAAAGCATCGAAATGTAAAGTTATTTAAATGTTCTGAATGCAACTATGAATGTAATCTGAAAAGTAACTTAAAAATTCATTTACAAATTCATGAAAATATAAAGTTATTTAAATGTTCCGAGTGCAACTATGAATGTAATCAGAAAGGTCACTTAAAAATCCATTTGCTAAATCATGAAAATATAAAGTTATTTAAATGTTCTGAGTGCAACTATGGATGCAATCAGAAAAGAAGCTTTAAATCACATATGCTAAAGCATCAAAATATTGAGCTTAATGATAGTTAGAAAGAGCATCTCAATTTTACGACTTGTGTTGGGATGTGGATGAAAGAAAATTAGAATGTCATTATGGTCAAGGTTTGGCCACGTACATATCTATTAATAACCCCCTTAAAAGGGAGAAAAATTTTATTTTAATGTTCTGAATAGAACTACGAATGTAGCAACAAAAAAAAATTTAAAACTCCGGTTGCTAAATCCTGAAAATACAAGTTGTTTAAATATTCTGAGTCCAGCTATGGATGTAATAAGAAAGGAAATTTTAAAAAAATACGTTTAATAAGCATGTAAATATGTAGCGAGTAACAATATAATTAATGAAGAGGTAAAGTAATGTTAAAATAAAATAAAGGTTTCGACAGAGTCCGAATACTTCTCCACTGTAACCGTAGCCTATTGAAGCAGAGAGACTGATAGAGGTTGTAAGGAATCTCTTTCAGCAGATATTGGAATGACTTTGGACTCGATTTTGTGCTTTGATGGTTCGGAATGAAAGACGGAAGACTCCTGCAGAAGACATCACAAGAAATACCTTTGAAATATTAAAGAATTGGATCAGGGATTGACTTGTAAATAAGTTTGTGTTAAATCGTTGTAACCTACATTTTAATTCGTTTACTATTAAAATTATAGTTTTTAATTGCACCAAAAATGAATAAAATTTAAAATAATAATTAATGTAATCTAAATTATATAAATAAAGCCATTGTTGAATAAGTTGAGATTTAATTTAAAGCCTTTTATTTACAAAGTAATTACGTTTATAACTTTAAATTAATTAAACTTTTATACAAAAGAGAGATCGACCAACATCACACTCACAATTCGAAAGGTAATTCTCGGCTTTACCAATTAAAGTCTTAAGTAATCCAATTCAAAGATATTTTAATTCCTATTCATGCAAAATTGTTATAGAAAATCTTAACACAAAATTTAATAAATGGAAAAAGAAACCAAAGCTTAAATTAAAATGTAACCAAAGTAATCAAAATTTTAAATGAGTGATGAATGATTAATATAAGTCTTCATCTTGATCACTTAGCAGTCGCTGGTAACTCGTAGTTTTTTTGGTTCTTATCTCGACCTAAATATCCCATGGCACTTCACGAGGATATATCTTCATCAAGATTGATATTCAATCTGATCTTCCCCAAGTACCATGGGTGAGAAGTGCCATGGGATATTCATGTAGTATCTTGTATCGTGGTGTTAATACAAAGAGTGCCTTTTCAGAACTTATTGGAGCTAAGTATTCAAATGAATCCATAAAATCTTCTACAATTGAGTTGAAAGTTTCAACTATCCCCCCCCCCAAAAAAAAAAGACAGCAGATTTTTTAAAAAGATTCCTATATGCTGATTTTTTTCCTTATCAGTCTATTTTATCAGACTACTTAAAAATTTCTTAATTTGTGAACCGACGAGCCTGGGAATTAAGTTATGGCGTAAGTATGTGAATGTAAGACTTCACTTTCAAAGCTTTTTAACATCATCTTCATAAACTCCAACTTAATTTGTAGTAGAGGAACAAAGCTTTTGTTGATTCTATCAAAGATTTTGTACATAATTTTTCATTTCCCGTTTTAATCATTGTCTATGCCACAAACTTTTTTCTAGTAACGATCTCTGTACCTACCTGAAAGTCAGTGATTATAAGTTTTCTGTGTCTAAGTGTGTGCATAGAATTACCGAATATAGTGTTTGTTGTTAGTGAATTGTGATTTCATGCATATAATTGACATTAGTTATTTTATTTGTGTGGATATATTACATAATGTTTTGATACTTCTACTGATTACTGTTCTTCTGAAGTTCTGATGTGTATTTATTGTGGATTATGAATTAGAATCTTATCTTCTATCAACTCTGAGCGTACTGATGTCCAATTAGCAGATGAAGAGCACATCAGATAGAAAAAAGTGAAAATGAAGCTAGCAACGTTTTCTAGCTCCATGACACTAATGAGTCTCTCTTTTGTGGCTATCCTACTCACAAAGAAAACGACAATGCTTGGTGTACTTGGTTTGCAGTCCTAATAAAATTGGCAATGACTTTGAAAGCACAAAGAATTTCCCACTGAAAAATAGTTTAGAAAAGCGACCTGTAAACGATATGATATAAATTATCTAAAACATAAAAATACGAAAGAAAGAAATGCTGCAGATGACTTAATAGCAAAACAAGCTAGTGAAATTGCTTTAGATGATAATGAACCTTTATGTAAGAAAAGATGCGAGATTAGTAACAGGGGTTATGGGAATGAAATCAAGATTTGGAATGGGTTTACCAAATAAAACGTAAAAAATGAGCTCACAGAAGTGGGCTCAGAAAATTTGAAAAGCATATATTATAATCCTCAAACTGGAAATTCAGAAATGAATGACCTAGTACGAAAAAGTGGATTATCTTCGAAAACTGTTAAAGAATTGCTAAGTCATCAGAATGTGTATACATTACATAAACAAATAAGACAAATTTTCGACAAGAAGGGTAATTGTGTCTAGTGTTGACGACCAGTGACAAGCTGATTTAATAGACATGCAAAAATATAAATCTCGAAATAAAACTATATATTAACAGTTATAGATTTATTTAGTAAATACCCTTGGGCTACTCCTATTAAAAAGAAAACTGAAAAATGATATATTTCAAAATATATTTAAGGAAAGAATTCCTAGAAACATTCATACAGATAAATAATCCAACTGAACAACTATTTAAAAAAGCATAGAATACATTGGCTCACTACAGAGAATGAAACGAAAGCTCAAGTTTGGGGAAGGATTTTAACGAAAAAAAAAACAAAGAAGTAGATTGACATTCTCCCTAATTTAGTTAAAGATTTAATGCAAGTTATCACAGAAGTATTAAAATGACCCCTGAACAAGGATCTCTTGCGAAGAATAGTAAGATTGTGTACGAAAATTTATTTCATCTTACCAAGTCTAAAATTAGAAAACAAAAATTTAACGTCGTTTTTTTTTTTTTTTTTTTATAAGAAGAGAGAGAGAGAGAGCTTGTACAGAATTCTCCACGGCTCACGGAGGAAGCGGCCATGCCGGAACGAAAAGCCCGTTCCAGGGAAGACTCCTAGACACAACGCTAAGAATGGTCAACAAAAGGGCAGCTAAATCTCATGTAAAAGAGCTAGGTCTCGTAAATAAGCAAATATGGAAGTATGAAGGAAAGTAAGCGAATCCGAGATGTAGGACATTCTGGTTTCAGACGGAATGCAAAAAACGAAAGTGTTTATTGCGGATAATGATCATGGCGGCACAATCAATGAACAGATGGTAAATGGAAGGGGGAGTAACGAGGTGACAGAACTGACAAGTGGGCGGAGGGTCCCTCGACATGTAGTGGCCGTGTGTGAGAGCTGAATGGCCAAATCCGTAAACGAGCCATCACCACCTCCCGGTGACGGCTGCACGAAGGCCAGTCCCCTATGGTTGGCTTGATGGTACGGAGCTTTGCACACCTAGAGTCCGTCTCCCAGCACTCCTGCCAACACAACTGGAATCCCTGGCGGACATGAGGAAGGAAGTCGGTTGGGGGAATGTGGTTCCGATGTAAAACTGATGGAAGGCTTGCTGAGTAACAGAGGCCTCCTTAGCTAGACGATCAGCGTCCTCGTTCCCTGGGATATCAACGTGGGATGGGATCCAGCAAAACGTTATTCTCTTTCTTCGGGAGTAGAGAAGTTGCAGAAAAGTTGAACAAGAAGAACTAACGGGTTTTAGGTCAGTACCACCGACAGTACTTAAAATGCACTGAGGGAATATATATATATCACGAGGGAGTCTGTATTAGGAATTGTCAAGGTACGTGAAATTACTAAGAGAATAGCAATAAGTTCAGCAGTAAAAACTGAGGCATGGAAGGAGAGCGTGTGAGTGACAGTGCAATCAGGAAAATCCGCAACAGCACCCACACCACCCTCCGATTTGGAACCATCAGTGAAAACAGGCATAGAGGTTATATGGACAGTATTGCGAGAATAAAAAGCAGCCTTCAGTAAGTAGGGATGGTTGAGGTACTTTTTATAACTAGACAACTTGAAACAGAACTTCGCGGCAGAAAGTCGCCAGAGACATCCTCGTCATTGTATGTATAGGAAAGGACATTCCGAAAAGGGATGTTCAAACAGTTGAAAACGTTAGATACAGTAATAGCGAAAGGCCAATATTGGGCTGTTGAGACACCTCGTTGATTAGCGAGGTTAAAGCCCGGGGTGATAGGGTTTGGAGACAGATGAAAGTGGTGCACATGAGGTATTCCCTGCGAAGAAGCCAGGGTATGATATTGGCCTCTGCTTCATTCCAACATTCCTGCCAGAACGAAAGGAAACCGCGACGAATGGGTATATAATAATCAGAAGATGAAGGTATGTTTGTGACGTTTGTCCATATACTGCACAGCCATAGTCCAGTTTGGATCGAACTAAGTCAATAAATAAACGGAAAAGGGTTTTCCTATCAGCGCCACAAGTCTTGGAAGTGAGATGGCTCAGTAAGTCGAGAGAGCGACGACATCCCGCCTTAAGGTGATGAATATGTTAGAGATAGGCGAGGACCTCCAAAAGGCGACTTCTCTAGCATGAAGATGACAGGCGGCCGTGAGGGGGCTTGACGGTACGCAGCTGGGCACCACGATTATTCTCCGCTCCAACATTCCTGCCAGAACGAAAGGAAACCGCGACGAATGGTTATATAAAAATCAGAAGCAGGAAGGTATCCCAGTCGTAAGGCATCGTTTATTTGATAATATGTTAGTCGATGCATGTTTAGCTTCCCTGTCGGCTCGCTCGTTACCCGGAACACCCACATTGGAAGGGACCCAACAGAACGTAATATTTTTTCCTCTGTACATACAACGAGCCGAGGAGTCTCAGGATAGTATAGACCAAAGGGTTTCTCGAAGACCGGTCAAGCAACGCCTGAAGGGTGCTTCTGGAATCTGAGAATACGTTGTAATTACCCACTGATGGGAAGCTGCTTATCCTGGTACTTCCATAGCCACCGCAACCAGTTCGGCAGAGACTGACGAAGAAGGTGGCAGAGTGTGAGATACAGTGAAGTCGGGAAAAACATCAGAAAGGTTCCACTCCCTCATCCGTTTTGGAGCCGTCAGTGTAGACCGCGAACGAATCAGTGTGAACTTCTAAATAAATATATTATATTAAAAGATGAAACTATTGAACATAAAATTAACGGCTCAGAAAATGTAACGTATAGTTATAAAAATATTAAAGAAAATATTGATGATAAAAAAATATTACGAAGTAATTATTCTCTTAAAATATTCTGATAATACTAATAATGAAATAAAAAAATAATACATATTTTTCTCTATAATAAATGGAGAATAAAACAGAACTATTAAAAATTTTGAACTATTCAACTAGTTATTTACAAACCGTAAAATTATCCAATTTAATTAAAGAAGTTATTTATGAGCTAATTGAAATTAAAAAAAAAAAAAAAAATATGGTCTCTCAATCATTGCCACTCCATGTCAAGGTGAAGATGAAATTATTAATGTATTTCTTCCAAGATGGTTTGTGAATCTCTTGGGAGACGAAAATTAAATTTTTTAATGAAAATAAATTTCAAATCTAATATTTTGGTGGAGAATATCATAATATAAATTTTAAATAATTCAATAGCAAAAATATATATAAAAAAAATTATATATAATGCAAATATCCTTTTTTTTTTTAACTCAATTAAATCCCAGTTGGTAATTTCATATATTTTCTTCCACATTTGCTAGTATTTTTTTAACTTATTTTCACTTGTCTCAATAACTTCCGGAAAACTTGATATATATAGCATATCTCACTCAGTACCTTTCAAAAACTAGATATATCGCATCTCATTCAGTAATTTTCGGAAAACTAGATATATCGCATATCTCACTCAGTACCTTTCGGAAAACTAGATATATCGCATATCTCACTCAGTAACTTTCGGAAAACTAGATATATCGCATATCTCACTCAGTAACTTTCGGAAAACTAGATATATCGCATATCTCACTCAGTAACTTTCGGAAAATTTGATATATCGCATATCTCACTCAGTAACTTTCGGAAAACTATATATATCGCATATCTCACTCAGTAACTTTCGGAAAACTAGATATATCGCATATCTCACTCAGTAACTTTCGGAAAACTAGATATATCGCATATTATAAGGGATGCCAGAAATTAATTAAAAGAAGAAGAGAATAAGGAAAAGGGAGGTAAGGTATGTTAAAGTTTTAGAAAGCGAATTAGATTGTTTCAGACTTTCTCAAGTAAGGTGGAGGATAATAGAATTTGGCATGGAAAAGATAGAGATATGAATAAAGAAGGAAATTTGAGAAATAAAAACAAAGAAAATCACGATGAATTTGGTAAGTGAATTTAAAGTTATATTTTATGATTAACAAGGTTTTCTTTTGAAAGAAAAATTGCTAATTACGAGTGTATATGCATTTTAGGGATTGGTTGCCGGGCTGAATACGTAGTTCCTCTTTTTAAAATCGTCATTGAAGAACGATACCAAGCAACTGATGTGCTGTGTAGACTTAACAAAATTGAGTTGGACTTTTGAAACGGAACATTGGAATTTACCTTAATATTGAAAAGGAACCGAATACTAAGTTGGGGAAATTTGTCAATAATTTACTTCGTGATAGTTGAGTAAATAAGTTTTAACTAGTTGATGGACACAAAATGTAAGTTATTTGTGATTTGTTCTACTACTGCTTAACGTGATTAAGATTTTAAAGTATAAACATTTTTTCTTGTCGCTTTGAACATTGTTTAGTGAAAACTAAATTAAGCCAAGTAGCTAAAATACTAAAATAGCATTATGGGTGCCTTTGAAAGTGACTTTGTTTTAGTATATAGTATTAATCGATAATTGAAGTTCATTAAAGGAGACTCTTTTCTCTGCAAATGGTGGTGTTTTCTCCTCAGTGTTGATGCGATGATTTCTTGACTCCTCGATGTATTTTGAAGAATTACTGCCGACATTTTATTTAACAATTTGTAACATTGATTCGTTTATTTTGGAAAATTAGTTTAGGATATGTATAATATTAGTTAGGGCCTATAAATTGACTGTTATGAATATTTTTGTTAATTATAATAAGAAAACTTTACGTTTGTTCTTTTGACTCTCCATTATTGAAAGATTGATTATTTAGTGTACTTTTAATAGAAGGGTTATTGGTTAATTGAGTTATTATATTTGTTGTTGTTTCAGTTTACAAGAACGACCAGAGAGCGGTTACAAATTACAATATCTCGCTCAGTAACTTTCGGAAAACTAGATATAACGCATATCTCACTCAGTAACTTTTGGAAAACTATATATTTCGCATATCTCACTCAGTAACTTTCGGAAAATTTGATATATCGCATATCTCATTCAGTAACTTTCAGAAAACTAGATATATCGCATATCTCACTCAGTAACTTTCGGAAAACTAGATATATCGCATATCTCACTCAGTAACTTTCGGAAAACTAGATATATCTTATATCTCTCAATAATTTTCGGAAAACTAGATATATCGCCTATCTCACTCAGCAACTTTCGGAAAACTTGATATATCGCAGATTTCACTTAGTAACTTTCGGAAAACTAGATATATTGCATATCTCACTCAGAAACACTCTGAAAACTAGATATATCGTATATCTCACTCAGTAACTTTCGGAAAACTAGATATATCGCATATCTCACTCAGTAGCTTTCGGAAAAATTGATATATCGCATATCTCACTCAGTAACTTTCGGAAAACTTGATATATTGCATATCTCACTCAGTAACTTTCGGAAAACTAGATATATCACATATCTCACTCAGTAACTTTCGGAAAACTAGATATATCGCATATTTCACTCAGTAATTTTTGGAAAACTAGATATAATATCTCTCAGTAACTTTCGGAAAACTAGATATATCGCATATCTCACTCAGTAACTTTCGGAAAATTTGATATATCGCATATCTCACTCAGTAACTTTCGGAAAACTAGATATATCGCATATCTCACTCAGTAACTTTCGGAAAACTTGATATATCGCATATCTCACTCAGTAACTTTCGAAAAACTAGATATATCTCAAATCTCACTCAATAACTTTCGGAAAACTTGATATATCGCATATCTCACCACATAATTGCAAAAGCTTAAATAATATATAATGAACATTTAATGAATTCTTTCTTTCGGAATTCTTTACCTGTAATATACCTTTTCTAATTAATTGTTAAGATTTAATAGTTTATCATAATTATTCTTTATCTCTTCATTGTGGTTATAATAGTTTTCAATAATTTTCGTCAGATATATTACTGGAAAGTATACTAATGAAAGATTACGATTATGCTTAGTATATTGAGAATGATAAGGTTTATAATTATTGCTATTAAATTTGCAGTTATATATTTCATCAAAACAGTTATTGTAAATTTCAAACAGTTCTTCACATTTATAACATAAATTATAAAATTTTCTACTTGAATTATATCCATCCAAATATCTGCTCTAACATCATATTTAAAACAATAATAATTAATCACTACCATAGTTTATCATATTATTAAGTTAAAGCAAATGGAAAAAAAACCCTTTCCTTTTTCAGGAAGAAAACAATCACGATTTATGAATGAAGTTGTAACATAGTAATCAAAAATTTCCGTAATTACCCTTTATTTAGGGGAAATTTTAAAAACTTAGGGTGAATAGTTTAGGGAACATTCGAATAACAAAATGCGATAAAATAATTAATTATTTACTTTTTTAATGAAATTCAATTTATTATTAAATAATAATAAAAAAAAAAGAGATTGAAAAATACCAGTAGGCCTATATGATATTGTGACATTTGAAATAACATTATCTAAAATGCTATTGATCACATATATTATTAGCTTAATCGATTTTTGTTTCAGTATTTTTCATATACAGTATATATATATATATATATATATATATATATATATATATATTTAAAATATATATATACTATATATATATATATATATATATATATATATATATATATAATATATATATATATATATATATAATATGCATGGAGCGTATAATTGTTTAATTTAAATTTATTTTAATTTTATTTAATTTAATTTTAAAGGTTGAGAGTTATATATATATATATATATATATATATATATATATATATAATATATATATATATATATATATATATATATATATATATATATATATATATATATATATATATATATATATATATAACAATAATATATATATATATAGCAGCACATCCGCCGATAAATGCTATCGACATACTGAGAGTTCCAGCGGAGAATATAAAAAGCACACAGCTAGTTAGTTGACTGTTAATATGAAAACGAAAACACATTAAAACTATAAAAATGTAGTTTGCATAATACGTTGGTAATTAGTAATTACTCCTTCAGTTTTTCTACTAATAAATCCCTTAAAAACGTCGTCTGGCAAACATATAAGGATCATCAGTTTTTTATTTCGCCAAGATTTAGGGGTTGGCAAGTGCCACCACGAAACCTACACCATATATATATATATATATATATATATATATATATATATATATATATATATATACTCTCTGCATATATATATATCAGAGCTGAGCGCGCCTATAATTTTTAGTGCGCCTGCGCCTATGACGCCGGACCTAGTGCGCCTATGCGCCTATATTTTTGGTCACATCAATGCGCTTAGCGCCTATGCACCTTTGCGCCTGCGACTTTTCGCCGGCCAGTGGATGTTCGCTAAATTTATTTGCAAGTAAACTTTAGTGCGATAATAAAAGCATGCTTTTATAAGGAAGAAAAACACACATTAATTTTTGTAATTAAAACACAGTAAACTAATATCTACACGTCCTTTCTCCTCCTCCATGTCCTTGTGTTCCATGTTTTCCCCAGGAGGTTCAGCTCGAGCGCTGCAGAAGTTGAAAATCTTCAGAGCCATAGTTGCCAATTTATTTGTAGTTAAGAACTACTGAACCAGTTATATATATATATATATATATATATATATATATATATATATATATATATATATATATATATATATATATATATATATATAAGTTTTACTCGGTTTTTAGAGTGATATATGTTTACCAAGCTTCTAAGTTCTAACTTTTAAGGGTAAAAAAATGCTGTTTGTTCATAGGCGCGGCTGTAGGCGCAGAGAAGTTGTGTGCCTTTGCTTAGTCCGCCTTTTTAAAAATTGTTGCGCCTATGCGCCTACGGCGCGATATTGCGCCATAGGCGCATAGAAACAAATCGGTGGGGCAACACACATCTAATATATATATATATATATATATATATATATATATATATATATATATATATATATATATATATATATATATATATATATATATATATATATATATATATATATATATTCCTAATATATTTCGAGTTTTAGCCACAATTTCTTAATATAATTGTTCAACCCGACTTTTCGTCTCTGCAAGCCTATTCCCAGCACACTTACCACTATACATGCGCTTAATCAATCGACTATTATCCATCCTTTCCATATGACCAAGCAATCTTAAAATCCTCGTTTAATCTCCTCATTTACACCTTTCTTCACACCCAGAAAACTCCCAAACAGGTTCATTCATCATTTTTATCAATTTTTCTCAAACCCTAACACGAACAAAATTATCTATGTGAACAGAATGCACCTTAGTTTTATACCTCTTATTCCACCATAGTCTACTACTATGCATTAACATCGGTAACAAACCTTCAAGCAGAGCTCTAGCACACTCAATTATTCCATTTACATTCACAAAGATTTAATTTCATCAGCCATCTCTACCATTCATAACTTTCCTACTACATTCTACATCACCCGTTCCCTTTTCATCAACTTTTCTAAACTCTAAATTTTAAACTCGGATATATACGTTTTCAATTATACCACTATGATTTCACAACGCAGATCTCCTCACCCTAACATCACCTTATAACATAAGCATACTTTCAAACCAATGCTTTTGCACATCTTTTCAAGCTTTCTTCAGATTCGCCACACATCATCAGCGTACAATTGGGCACCGTACACACTTTTTCATCAGTCTAACAGCCTCCCCTACCTCTAATTCTTTCATTACCCAATCCATATAAAAGTTAAATAGCCATGGAGACACAACACTTCCCTTCCTCACTTCACTTCCTTTTATTCTTACACTAGCTCACTATAGACAAACTTACTTTTGATTCCATTCAGAAGCCTACCTTCATCACCGTATATCACTAACACCTGTCAAAAAGCTTCCCTATTAATCCTGTTCCAAGTTCATAAAACCTAAACACAATCTATTTTTCAAGTTTGTTTCAATGTGAAAACTTGATCTACATACTCTCTATCATTTCTAAATGAACCTTGTTCTTCACCACCGATCCCTCGACGCACTCTTTCAACCAAATTACCAGCATATGTCTTCCCTACAACGCTCAATAACTAATTCTCCTATAGTTACCCCTTATCTCTCATACCCTTATACAAGGGTACCATTACTGCTCTCCTCCAATCGTTCGGAAATATACCCTTCACAAAGCCTTTGTTACATAATGTCCAAATCCAGTCAATCACAATCTCGCTTCCATTCTTGAACATTTCACCAGTAATTCCATCTATGCCTGCTGATTTACCATTCTCCACCCATCATCCTCTTTCCAAAATATATTTCTTGCATCATCAAATCCAAACACATTCACTATCAGCTCATCACTGTCCATGTCATGCAGATTTTCGGTTTTCCCTCTAACAATCCTAACATCCATTTCAACATTCACAAAAGTATCAACCCTATTCATTATCTTATGAAGATTTCCCCTTAATCTTTCGTACTTTCTTCCAGAAGAGTTTCATATTCCCTTGCAAGTCCCTATTTATTCTCCTTCCAAACTGATCATTCACCTTTTTTTCTCCTACGTATGCAACTTTTATTCTTCCCTTTTTTTCTTACTTATATATTTTCATACACCCTTCTTTCGAATTCACG
>JABUQX010093255.1:12500-27500 GCA_015478945.1 Trachelipus rathkii | reverse complement strand
AACTGACCGCTATACTATATATATATATATATATAATTATATATATAATACTATATATATAAATATAGAAGAATATATATATATACTATATATATTATATATATATATATACTATATATATATATATTTATATATATATATATAATAGATATATATATATATATATATAATATATATAGTAATATATATAATATAATATATAAATATATAAAACTAAAAAAAATTAAATAAAATGAATTGGAAAAAAAATCAAATTTTAAGCTCCACAAAAATAAAAAAAAGTAAGTTCTTTTTATAGCAAAATTCAAAATTAAAAATTCGATCTTGCCTATAAAAAGAATTACCACCTTTCAATACTAAATTATTTTGAGGGGCGAGGTTTACTTAAGGTCCTATATATATATATATATTATATATAATATATATATATTATATAATTAAATATTAATTATTAAAATATTATTAATATAAAGATTTATATTTTATATATATATATATGTTATATATATAATAATATATATAATATACTATATATATATTATACTATATATATATTACCTGTATTAAAGATGATAAGCCAGAAAGAATGAAGGATTTTTGCCAGTTCCCATACTAAAGAATTTACATCTGCTAGTCTTATTGAATTTATAATCTTATTTTGCAAAAAAAAATTTATAGGCAACATGCCTAATTTTATATGAAAAATTCTGTTTTGATCATTTAGAAAGCTGTAAATTGAATTAAATTATTATAATAACACAAAAACTAATAGAACACAGTTTGAATATTGTATTGTATTGGTAAGATTTTAAAGCACTGTAATAGTATCAGGAGTATAATGGCATCTAAAAACTGTACAGAACATTATAAGTTCTCTTGTCATCATCACCATAATCAGATTCTCTGGGAAGTTAGCAAGTTAGCTCCCTAAAAGTTCAGACTCAGTAGCTGTAACCTAGAAACTAGAAGATTGGTTTCATAACCTAAGCATGATAGGAATGATTGTCACAGGCTGGCTAACAGGCAACAGCAGTACTTAAAACAAAGCTTGAATTCCGTCACAGCCTTCAAGTTAAACTGTGGACCGAGTATGTAACTGACTGGATTTCATTTAGTCACTACTACTAAATTTAGTCTAAAATTAATCAGTAAAATTTTTGTATCATCTAGGTCAATTGACTGAAAGCACTAAATTAATTTTTTATTATGGATCATATTTTTCCCTTAACTTCTAATGAAGATAATTCCATAATTAAAAATACTGGTATTAAATAATTGAGGTGCTATAATTAAATTATTCTACATTTTCATTTTCAGATTATAAGAAACCAATTTTCATTATTTTGCTTAATAGATTATTAATTAATTGAGTTAATTAAATCACTAACCTGAAAAACTAGTAAACTGTATATATAAAAGTTAATATTAGTAATCACCAATAAATATTAAAAAGTAATAACTCAGAAGCTATTGGAAGTGGAAGATAAAAAAGTTTGGAATGGCAAGAAGTCAATGAGGTTGAAGGAGAGATTAACAAATTAACAAATTTAGAAAATCCTGCCCCTCCAGCATCTACATCTGTCAACATCATGAGTGAAATCAAATTGTTATTACTACCGTATATATATATATATATATATATATATATATATATATATAGTATGAAAATAAAAAATATATATTATATATATATATATATATATATATATATATATATATAGATATATATATATTATACTAGCTATAGTATACTATAATATATATATATATATATTACAGATTCAAAAGAAAAAATTAAAAGATTAAAATTTTATAGACTAATTAACTACTTTCAATTTTTTACATCTATGCAATTATAGAAATATAATTCAAAAACTTCAAATACATTTTATTTAAAGTTTGTTTTTAAAGGTACAGATAGCTAATTGAAATGTTAAATCTAAAATATTGAGAAGATTAATTTTTTTTTCCATAATCATGCAGTTCAATAATCAATACTTTATTAAGTACTTTGTAAATTGTTACATATTTAGCTGTAATTGTAAATATATATTTTTTTTAAATGGCAAGTAGCCTGATGAGTCATGTGGCAATTTTTTATATTTTATAATTCTATAGTTTTTAAAATTTTAAAATTTTTAAAATTTTTATATTGCAAATATGCTAGTAAATCTATATCACTTCCACACATTAAAAATATATCTTTAACAGTTACAGATAGCATTGATTTTCAAAAATTTTCATGTGAGAACATGGACACACATACAAAATTCTAGTACTTTAAATTTAGAGCTCTTAAATTATGATGCAGAAACCATCTTTCTCAAGTTTCTGGTGTAATATTTCTGATGAGATGACAATGACGATTGAGGAAAAATATGCTGATTTTGCTGATGTTGATTAATCATCATATCACTAATATATATATATATATATATATATATATATATATATATATATATATATATATATATATATATCAGAAAGTGAAAATTAGGAATTAAAAATTATTAAGCAAAAAAATAAAATTACAAATAAATAGTATGGTTGGTTGTTGTTTTCTTTCTTGATTGGTCCTTTAAGCAATGTGAGTCCAACAGAATTGAATTTTGAATACTATCCAATTTAATTTCGCCCGGCGCTTTATTGTAGTTTTCTAAATTGTTATATATATATATATATATATATATATATATATAAATATAAATATATAATATATATATATAATATATATATATATATATATATATATATATATAAAATATATATCATATAGAATATATTATATATATATATTATATAATAATATATATATATATTATATAGTATATAGATATACTTATATATATATATATATATATAGATTTATATATATATATATATATATTGATATATATATATTAATATATATATAGGGATTCTAATAGTTTTCCTTTTTGTTGTTCGGTTGCAATGTTTCAGGGTGAGGCATCCTTAATATTGGTTCTATGTTGCTTCAATGTCTCTATGCTATGTTGCAGTATGGGCAGAGTTAGGAGGCATCATTATGTCAAATCATATGTGCTGGTATAATTTCTTGGTAGATCAGTCATCTCCTAATATATAATGCAGACAATCATAACATTGGTGCTTATAAATACACTTGCGAGTGTCTTTGATAGTTAATTTTAGGAGGTGTTTTGTAGAGTGAGTTAAGTATTGTAAGGTATCGGCTGATATGTAGTATTATTATTTGAAAGAGGGGGTGTTACTATTATAAAATTTCTTTCTTGCTTTTTTATAGGCTAAGTTAATGTGATATTGAGGATATTTAGTTAGAAAAATTGAGTAAGGATCAAATTGGTTCTGAAAGGAGTTTAGAGCGAAGGCAAAGTTCGAAAGCGCTCTAACGGTAGTGAGAGGTTAGCCGTGGCTTAGTTAGGTATTATAAAGTTGTGTGAAAACCAATCGTAGTATGGTATGATGAGAAGAAAGTCGGGTTTTCTATACTATAGAATAAGAGAGATAGTGTGTGGAGTCGTTGCGCACAGAAACTAGGGTTCTAGCGAAAGGAAATAGTGAGTTATGTGAAAGTTTGTATGTGAAGGATATGGAAGGGTGTATGTTGTTTATGTGAAGAAGAATGTTATTTGATAATATGTGTTTAGCTGGGCGGTTTGCGACAGAATATTCATCGAGTATAGCGGAGCATGTCGAGTTTAAGAGGGGTGGAGATTAATGAAATAATCGCTAAAATTGAGCTCCATGAAGATATGCTTAGTGTGGGAAGATAAAGGAGAGCCCTTTGAAAGACCTGAAGTTTGTTTGAAAAAAGATCTCATTAAACCATCCTTTCTCTCTCATAAAAAAAACTAATTCTCCTTACTCTCGATCATAGTTTCTTCACTTTCAACAACTCTTTCTAGGGGTCCTAAATGCTCATGTTTAGGAATGGAAACGATATCAGCATCTGCCAAGGCAAGGCAGATTCAGAGTAATGCGGTGGGACAGAATTATCAGAATGTCTATCCATGGAGGCAGTGTAAGAATGTGAACCGTAAAGTAGTTTATTTTGAGCAAAACAATTTTAGATGATTATGCCAGATCATTGAACGGTACCAAGCTATGGATTCGTTGGGTTAAGGACGGTCTCAACGCTAGAGACTCTTATGCAGTGAGGCATCTGGCAGAGTATGATTTTGCGAAAACTGAAGACAATTTGGGTAAGATGAGGAACCTACTGTGTTCCCTTTCGCTGACCACCATTAGATTAGACACGCTGGAGCGCTTGCCGGTGTTACGCTGGAATGGTTTTCAATTTCATCCTCTCGGAAGCGCAAGAAGCATTATAGAAAGGAGAGAGAGTAGCAGAGAAGATGAGAAAGAGAGAATTGAGGGAGAGAGAGAGACAAGAGAGAGAGAAGGCTTGAGACGAGTAAAAGAGAGAGAGAGAGAGAGAGAGAGAGAGAGAGTGGGCCGTCTCATCAGGCTCTATTTGAAAACTATGATCCATTTCATCCGCGAAAGAATAGAATCCTTTAGTGAGTGCTAAAGTAGGAAATTTGGAAGAAGAGCTATAAGAGGATTCAAAAGGGCCGGAATAATCCTGCAAGCTATCAGAGAGTTGGCTGTAGGTTGTTCAATAGCTGTAATTTATTAGATACAATCTATTGAGTTCGCAATGCTTGTCCAGGAATTAACGTTATACGAAGAACTCTTCCTGAGTTGCGCTTTTACATTTGAGCGTCCAGGGTTCTTGCTTAGAAATTTGCGGATGTTTTGCATTTCACGAATAATCTAGGCTGGTGATAATCTTGTTCTTGTGTTTAGTTACATCTCTTCAGAGAAATTGAAATAAACAGGATAGAAACAAGATTAGGGGACAAGTGCAGGCCTCTACGTATGAGGTTTAGCGAACACTCATCGGGATATAGGGCAGAGCATCTTGGAAGGAAATGCTCTCCAAGCTTTGTATTAGATAAACCAACTTAGTTTCATTGTTAGTTGGTTGAAAACTAGAAATAGGAGTGGGGTTGTTTACGGCTATTCTCGAACGGGATGAGTTGGATTAATCAAGGGTTACTTTTGGACTATTTGAGAAGACGCGGTTGTATAGATAATGGCTAGCCACGCGGCAGGGCAGGTTGCAGTGGCCAATGCTCTGAGTTTCCTAGAATTCTAGGGGACAGAATTTCTACTGGAATGCGCAGTTGTGTACGGTGGATTAACACGCGGAAGACAGGAGGTTGCTGCATTTATAGCATAGGATTGCCTTTGTCTTGTGGGATAAGATATTGTCTTGAGTTGGTATGCATGGAAAATATATATATATATAATATATAACTACTATATATAATATATATATATAGTATAATATATTATATAACTATATATATACTTATAAATACTATATATATATAATACTATAATATATATATATAATATATTTCTTTAATTTCAATGGAATGATAGGTACTTAAGCGAATTTCTCAGCAGCGAATTAAAAGAAGTGCTTGAACAAAGGTTTTTATTTGCATTCTGATGTGTACCAATTCGTTTTCTTGACCTTCAAATAAAATTTATTATTTGGATTGTTTTGACTGATAATTTTCGTGTGACTTGTCGCAGGGACGCTGCTGGCAATAATAATTACTTTCATCTACAAGCTCCAGAAACTCAAGAGACTATTATATTCATTAAATCTTGCAAAATCTATAAAAAGTCATATAAGATCTTTGTTACCATTGAAAATGCATCTATCTTCTCTTACTTTCTCTTGGCCTCCAGGACTTGAAATTTTACTCAAAATGTTAACTCAAAGCTGTATCAAATTTTTCAACAGAAGTCGCCGAGAAGCTACCTCTGCCAGTGTAAAGGAACTTGTCATTTTCGGTGGTTAAAAAACTTTAAATCAAGGACAAAATACCAAAAAAACTAAAAATTTGAACTTACAAGATCAGAGAAGAATCCTGGGGAATTTCTGACAGACTCAGAGAATTGAAGACTACATAATTTTCAAATATTGAAACTTGTCCATATTTTACTTTGCCTTCAATTTTCTTAACTGCGTAGAGTTTTTCGTCACTTAACACTTTATTGTAAATCTGGAAAATATAATTTTTTTAAACTTGAAAAATTAACGTATTTCACAATAAAAAAATTGCCTAAAATATTCAAATAGTTTTGGAATTTCGTCTCAAAATGTTCTACAGTACAGTGATTTTATGTATTAATTACAAAGAGTTTCAAAGTGTTATATCTTAACAATAAATTTAAGTGTAGCTTGAGGAAGAATATTTCTAAATAATTTTCAAAATATTTTTCTTCCAACGTCCTCAAAAGTGCTTCTATAATTTAACAAATTATAAAGAATTTTCTGGGTTCAAATCATTAATATTTAATCTAGTAAAGAGAGCAAGTTACAGCATGCATAACTTTTTTTTACCTCAGTTAAAGTAATCTTGGAGGATCTCGAAACTTTTCAGGGAAATCGATGCTAAAAGAGTTAATTTATTGTAATTTAAAAGGCAAAATATCTTCGTGTTTTTTTCAATTCCTTCTTCCCAACCTTTATCAAAATCCTGCTTTAATCTGTTTCAGTCATTCATTTTCCTTATTTCTTGATGTAGTCAATTCATGAAGTTTTTGAGACCGCTTTCAAAGCCTCCAAATACAATGGTTTATTTTGATTTTCTTTCAGGACAAAATATCTTTTCTGTCAACATATATCATGCTTCATTTTTTCAATGCTGCGCAAAGAGATTCTATCGAAAGGTTTGAACGACTTGTAAGACCATCAATGACCCTAAGAGAGAGAATAATTTATTGGAAGAAGGCTTGTCACAGCCATTATAGTTGCACGACATTGCTGGACAACGAGAATGTTTCAATGATTTTTGCAATGCAAGGAGAACAAAAAAGAGTTGACCACACTGCAGAAATTTCGGTATGATAAGAAGTACTGTGAATCCAAATTACAGACATCACACATAAGTTTTCATTCATTTGCAGCTGTAACATATATATATATATGATATATGATATATATATATATATAATATATATATATATAGATATATAAATATTAAATACTATATATTACTATATATAATTATATATAGATATAGTATATATATATATATTATATATATATATATATATACCATACTATATATATATAGTATATAATATATATTGCACTAGGTAGTCATTTTCAAGTGTGTAATTATTTTAAATATTAAAAAATAACATTGTGTGCCTATACACGTCATAACGCTTATTTAAGTGGCGACTTCCAACTCTCATGGTTGCAACCCTAAAATTTCCGTTAAAGTAGTGCCATGCCTGTTCGTACGAGGCATTTTTAAACTTGCTAGAAAATTATGAGATAAGCCAATAAGCTGCAAAACTCCTAAAACGTTTGGCTGCGTTCTCGCCTTAGCTAGGAAAAGAGCCTGGAGAAAGCCTCGATATCGTGCTCAGGGCGGACGTGGGTTTGTCCCACGCGTCTGATGTCCTTATTATTAATTTTCAAGTAATATAAAAAGAAATACAATCGAGCCATAAAAGTTAGTACAACTAATTGGTTAGATAATACAATTGATTTCTATTATCAACCAACGAAGAAGAGAGATGGCCAACGAGTGTTCATTTGCCAATATTTTCGTATTCTAATATTTTACAAAGTAGATGTGATATAGATTAGAATAAAGACCATGTTGAACACGCATTGATCAATTATCTACGCCGATTTGGAAATAGCAAGATAAGTATTGGATACAAATTTGTTGTTTAAAAACACTCTTTTTTGTTTGCAATATGTTCATTACTCCAATCAATTCTTAATCTTGCCTTAAGGCCTCGATGTAAGTATTTCTTGTAATCCTATCTGAGTGACTTTTAATTGGAGGTTTAAATTGGTTAAAACTGATTAAGTTAATTAAGAAAAAAATACATACACAGTGTAACAGTGTCTTTTGGTAAATTAGAGTTCGGGTATAAACTGAAGAAAAATTTGAATACTTGACCCTATATTGGTTACAAAAAAGTTAGTCTATATTTTAACAAGGTACGGTTAAGGAAAATTAAACCTAAATTCCAATATCCTCCAATTGTCTGACACCAATTTTTGAAACGGGCGCCATTCAAGCAATTAAAATTATAATAGAAACAATCTAGTCTTATTAGTCCAACAAACAACAACAACGAAAAAACACTGCACTCCGCAGCTCGTGAGAGAAAAGGGCGAAAACCCAACATATCCCAAAACACCAGGCAAAGAAGCAAAGTCATATATTCCCCCTTGGGAAACACTTCAGTCCCTCCAACAGAGCGAGTCTCGTACCTCAGCTCGGACGATGAGAAAACACGCACGAACAAAGCAACTTTTTTAACATTTATAAAAACCATCTCGAAAAACCAGAACCTCACTCAAAAAAAAAAAACCAACTTCATCTCTACCGCCTAGGAAAATAAAAATAAAAAATATAATAACAGACTAATACGTAAAGGAAATGGAGAAAAGTATAAATAATAATAATAATAATAATCTATACAATGATAATAATATAAAATAATAATAATAATAAAATAATAATAATAATAATAATAATAATAATAATAATGGCAATATTAATAACAATTAGTAACTCTAATAATAATAATAATAATAATAATAATAATAATAATAATAATAATAATAATAATAATAATAATAATAATAATAATAATAATAATAATAATAATAATAATAATAATAATAATAGTAATAATAATAATAATAATGAGTTAATAATAATGATAATAATAATAATAATAATAATAATAATAATATAATAATAATAATAATAATAATAATAATAATAATAATAATAATAATAATAAAATTAATAACTAATAAGTCATAATAATTTTAATAATAAAGCTTAAATTTCATGTATTTCTTGTTATAATCTCATAATATTTTTCCAGAATTATAAAGTATTTACGTTATTTGAGGATAAAAAACATTTTTTTTAATGACATTTGAAATATAAAATCATACCAGTTGTCCTAAGGAACAGGTAGCTTTCCGAGTGTGCAATGATCAAAAGGTTTTATTATCCGATATAAGCGTAACTAACTTTAGGACAAGAGGCATTAGAATAAAAGTGTATCCTGCGAAAAGATTTATGAAGAAGAAAGTAATGTAAATAAAGATTCTGAAAAATCAAAAATAAAGAAATAAGTATTTTATGCATGAACATTTTATTACTTTTAATAAAGTAGAATTAGTAACGCCATGGCACCATTCATATATAGCCAATAAAATTCTGGATTTTTTTTGCTAACGAATGTACCAATTGCTGGCTCGGGAAAACTCACACTGGCAACCGCTAAATCCGTGTTCGCCGAGAGCAGTGAGAAGTCAGCGGGTAATAAAACTGTTTTAAATGGATTTCGAACAAAGCTTAAAAAGGTAATTCAATTATTCCGTGTGCCCTTGGCAAACTCGTAATTTGTCTTCATTATTCAATCTTTAAAAAAAAAAATCTTCCTCATAAGGCCGTACTTCTAACTAATTTAGTATATAAAGCGCTAAAATGAAAAGTATCCGCTAAAAATTCAACGAAAAACAACTTATAAAAGAAAAATATAACGAAACTTATGTGAAAAACTAAACATTCGTTCCAAATCTAAAACTTTTGAATTGAGCCGTAAATTTGAAAAAAAAGAGGCGAGAGAAAATTTACTATTCCTAACGGAACCGTCCAAACGCGCCATAGCAACAACATCGGTATTAAAATTAACTTGAAACTGACCCCATGAACGATCTGCGCCGGGAGATAAGAAAAATGAACCGAAAAAATTGTGACATCAAAAACAAGCATATATGGCAAAAATTAACACTTCTCGGAAAAAAAGAGATGATTGGAAATTTCAGTTGGAGTATGATTAAAAAACAAAAAAACTTACTGATTTTTTTCTCTTTGTTTAAGTAAATATATGCGAAACAAAGAAAATGCTTTGTGATCGACCGAGAAAAAAAAAAGCTCTTTTGTTAAGTTCTGGATCAAAAAGAGAAACTTGAAATTTTTACCCGATCTGAAAAAGATTCTAAGGGCTCTACTTTCGGGTTTTAAAATTAAAAAATTTATTATTTTTTGCAGAAAGAATAATTGGGCAGCAAATTGCAATGTATTAGTATTTAAACGAGGATAAATTTTACTTTATTTAAAATCGTTATTATTACGATGTTTAATTTATTGTAATTTTCTCTCTTTGACTATAGTAGTACTTTCTATCTTTTCTACTTTACTTTGAAAAAAGAAAAAAAAATCTTATTTATTTAAGTTTTGATTTTAAGGTTTGTTCAGGTCACAGGGAGATTTTTAAATTATCTATTAAAATCCCATAAAAGAGCCAGGGCCACCATTGCAATGATATGTAATCACGTCTTTTTTGTCACCCTTCCCCTTGTAAATAGAAACGTTAGAAATCTTTCCAATCTTGTAGTATACCTCGCACTTTTCCCACCAAACATTGAATCATCTCATCAGCAACTTCATGACACTGTTATTTCCCTTTCTCAAAATTTCTGCTTGTATACCACTAAGCTCAGAAGATTTTCCTCCTTTTGATTTCTTCAAAACATTCATCATTTTATCCTTGGTAATATATCCTAAAATGTAATTTCTAAACTCTTACTCGGTAATATCTTGTTCTGATCTAATTTGTCATCTTTCCTCCTTCTCATCCACATTTCCAACATTTAGTAATTCCTTAAAATGTTCTCTCCATCTTTTCTCGACCTCTCTATCATCCTGAACTACATTCCTATTTAAAGCCTTTACTCCAGTTATGACGTCTTCTCTCTTATTTCAAATCTTGTTAATATCCTTCCAAAACAAATTTGTAACAATCTTTCCACTCCACTTTTTGTTCACCCTTCTTTTATGCAGCTCTCACCCTCCATTTAATCTTATTTCGCACTCTCCTGTATCCCTCTCATGTCGCCTGACTATTAGTAGGCAAGTATTTTGAAAAAAATTTTTTTTCCTTTTAATAGTAACATATAATTCTTCACTCCACCATTCGCTACCTTTTCTTTTACTCTTTCAGAAAAATCTTTTTCACACCACAAACATCCCTTGTAGAAATCGGTACTGTTTTCCTAAAAGTACTCCATTCCTCCTCTTCTACTCCTTCTTTCTCTTTTTCTTTCACATTTCCCCATTTTTCTGATAAAACTCTTTCGTATTCTGCTGAAATTCTTCCTAATCTTATTTGAATACTCTTGTAGCTTCTACGCTCCTGCTAAATACCAATCTATTCTTCCACCTTCCTCTCACCTTTATCTTTGCTTCTACCAAATAGTGATCAGATATACCCCCTGCTGATGCATCATTAAAACTTTCACATTTAACAACCTGTCTTTTTCCATTTAACTTACACATACATAATCAAGCAGAGCACGTTCATCTGTCCCTTCACTAACCCATATACATTTATGTGTTTTCCTCTTTTTCCTATTATCATCTCTTTAGAAAAGGAAAAAAATTTACCCCCATATATATATATATATATATATATATATATATATATATAAATATATAAAAACCTTATATATATATATATATATATATATATATATATATATATATATATATATATATATATATATATATATATATATATATATATATATAGGTAAGTAAAAGTTACTTAACGGAGACAGCTTAATACTATAAATTATTAAATTTATTGTATATGAAACGAAAGTTTAAATAAAAATAAACATTTAAAGGTGGGAAAATTGAAATTAAAATGTAAATTAAAATTTATTTTGTCAATTTTGAAGCGGATCTACTTTGTCATTATAAAATGAATTATTATTCTGTCTTAGATAATATTACTACTCAAATAAATACTCGATTCTCCAATATGTCAGCTTTAAAATTTCTCGAACTTGCAGATTCCAGTCACTGTGAAAAATTAATATATCCTAACCTAAACTAACATAACGTAACCTGACCTGACCTAACCGGACCCCACCCAAAAAAAAATAATTTTCGCACCTAGAACATCTATTTACGTATCATAGAGGCTACCTGCGAAATTCTTTTTTGATTCGACCTCACGTTCCGTGTCTCCGTTAAGTAACTTTGTACATATATATATATACCGTATATATATATATATATATATATATATATATATATATATATATATATATATATATATATATATATATATATATAGATATACATATATATATATATATCTATATACCCGATATATATATATATATATATATATATATATATATATATATATATATATATATATATATATATATATATATATATATATATATATATATATATATATTACAGTTGTCACCACCACTCACGGGCAGATCCCTATTCAAGGAGGGGGTGTTGCACGCCTCAGAAGTTCACAACTAACGTAAATTACGCAGATGAGCACAGACGCAGGCCTTTAAGTGAGGGAGATTAAATTCAGCAGGAAACACAGAAGATGGAAGAGAATTCCACAGAACAGAGGTGGCAGGAAAGAAGGAAGCACCGCAGCGAGCTAGCCTGGAGTTACCAATATCAACACAAAACTCATGTGCTGACATAGCACCATTTGTTCTACGAGAGCGACGTAAAGGTGGTGGTACGCGAGTGATAAGTTCCCTCGAGCACCTGCCGCTGCGGTTCCTATAGAAAAGAGATGAAGCACCAACATCGCACCGTAAAGATAAAGGGTCAAGTGAAGTGGAAAGTACAGAACAGTTTATAAGCCTTTTGGCTTTTGATTCGATCTCCTCCAAAAGCCAGGTGAAACCAGAACCCCCTCCCCTCAGATATGAGAGCAGTACTCCATACAAGGGCGGATGAAGCCCTTGTATAGCTGGAGTAACTGAGAAGAGGAAAAAAAGTCTCGCAGTCTAAACAGAACTCCTAGTTTCTTTAAGGCCGCTCTAGCAACCAGTGATGTGAGGTTTCCAAGACATTTTTTGTTTATGTTAAGGCCAAGGATGTTTATATTGTCAACAGAAGAGACGAGAGAACCGTCGAAAGAGATAGGAAAGTTAGAGAGAGTGAGAGAGAGAGAGAGAGAGAGAGAGAGAGAGAGAGAGAGAGAGAGAGAGAGAGAGAGAGAGAGAGAGAGAGAGAATTGGAGAAGTTGGGTTTTTAAAGAATTGAAAGTCACAAGGTTGAGACGACCCTACCCGGAAATTCTATCCAGATCAGCGAGAATGGAATCGGAAAGATTAAGACGAGAGGCAATTCTAGAAGTAAAAGAGGGAGTAGAATTGAAATGAGTTAAGGAATAAAGGGCTGAGTCATCGGCATATGGGTGGATAGAGTTAGATGTGCAGGTGAGAAGATCATTAATGAAAAGTAAAGTAGGAATAAAGTAGGAGATAAGGAAAACCACTATTGACAGGAAAAGAAGAAGAATCCCCATCAACAACAGCCGATATTGAGTGATTTGCAAGAAAACTAGACATAAGTAAGCAAAGAGGAGGAGGAAACCCAAAGGAGGGGAGCTTGAAAAGCAGTGATGCGTGCCATACCCGGTCAAATGCTTTGGATATGTCAAGCACCACCACGCAAGTTTCCCCCTAGTTCTAAGGTGGGAAAACCACAAATTAGTAAGAGAGGAAAGTATATCGCCAGTCAGAAGACCTCGAGCACCGAAAGCCATATTGGCGATCGGAAAGAGGTGAATGAGATTCCAGATGATCTAAGAAATGAGAGTTGAGAAGAGTTTCAAAGTTCTTAGATAGAATACAAGTGAGAGCTATAGGTCGATAGTTGGAAGGATCAGAGCGGCTTCCTTTTTCGGAATAGGTTGGACATGAGCATGCTTTCAACACTGAGGGAAAGTGTTAGTATTGAGACATAGAGAATATAGTTGAACGATGGGAGGGTCGAGCACGAAAGCACATTCCTCAAAACTCTGGGAGGAATGCCATCCGGGCCACTCTTCTTCCTAACGTTCATTGATTTCAGGAGCCTATGCACCCTATCAAATGTAATCGCAGTAAAGGTATAGGACAACTCAGAGGAGAAGGGGGAGGATGAGGAATGCCAGAATCGTCCAGGCTTGAGTTAGAGGAAAATAGGAGACCGAAGAGATTGGCCTTTTCAGTTGGAGAATTAGCAACAAAACCATTAGATCGAATAAGAGGAGGAAAAGCAGATTTACAAAAGTTGTTAGAGATGTTTTTGGCAAGAGGCCAGAAAGATTTGTCAGTAGGAGAACCAAGGAGGTTAGCGCACTTTCGTTTGACAAAAGCCCGCTTTGCTCGTCGAAGAGTATCCCTACAACGAATTCTAGCTGAATGAAAATTAGCAAGAGTGATAGGAGAACAAGAATTTTTCCACTCACGATACGCAATGTCTCTAGCCGGAATGGCCAGAAAACAAGCACGATCAAACCATGGATTATGAGGAGAGAAAGATTTAGTCGAAGAAGGAATGAACCTGCCCATCCCATCAACGATTACAGCTCACACCTTATCGGCAGAAGCCGAAACGTAACCAGAGTCAAAGCAGTCATTCCAATTATAGTTAGCGTAGAAGCAACGCAAGGCCCCAAATCGGCCCGATCAAAGTGCCAGAAAAAACGCATAGGGCAGGATGGAGCTGTTGGAAAGAAAGTATTAAAATTAAGAGATATAAGGTTGTGGTCATATTTATCAATAGGAGCGAAGGGGATATATTTATAGGGAGAAGGACTAGTGTTGAAACATAGGTCAAGTGTGTTCAAGAATTGATTGGGACGATCTGGAATGTGTGAGTTCTTTAATTAGTTGCTCCAGATCGTTGAGAATGCTAACTGATTAGGCCTCCTCCCCACCTAAATCAGTATGAGAGGACCCCAACCATTCAGTGTTGTGTACATTGAAATCCCCTAAATAGAGGACCTCAGTATTTGGATGAGAAGATATAAGTCTCGTGAGAAGTAGTAAGATATTCAAAGAAGGAGTGAAAATCTGTTCTGTTAGGAGAACAGTAGCAGAAG
>JABUQX010093255.1:0-5000 GCA_015478945.1 Trachelipus rathkii | reverse complement strand
ATTGTAAATAATTACCCCAATTTTTAATAGTTTAACTGCATTTCAAATCAGTAAATTTGCCTTCCTTGTACTCTATTTTAGGCTTTCCATAACATAAATACATTTCAAGCTTGTAATGTAAATAACAGCTAGATGCCTGACTACCGACACAAACTGCACAATTACAGATATTTTATTTTAATAGTACAGTATAATGATAGAAAATTGTTAATAATCCTTACCTCTTTACAAGTTCCTTCTTTGAATTTTGAATAGGAAATATTTTAAAACGTTTCTTCTCAATTTCAATCAAAATTTTCACTTAATTAATAATTTTACTGTATTATTTCGTTATTTATTTTACTGAAACAAATATTCGTCAGGATTTATATATTCAGATCTTTGAGCTTTGATGACTCCATTTGAACAAATCTCGAGCTTTTTCGGGCAAGACCCCCACAAAAAGAGCCACTAGTGATGAACCACTTAGCTGAGAACCACGCATTTGGATAGGCTAAAGTAATCGAGTTCATTGCCATCCCCAAAAAAAACTCCCATCTTCTTAGATATACTCCCTTTAAAAAGACCATCTTGAGACCATGCTAGTCGACACACCACACACAGGAAGAGACGAGAGAGCTGGGGGAAGAGTTGGGAAGATGAGTGGTATTTAAGTGGTTTATAAGAGCATGACCATCTTAGATCGTGACTATTGGGGACAAAGACTTTGAGATAGCAAGTTCTTAAACTTAGGAAATAAATTAGCAGTTCATATATAGACTTGATCAGAGAGGGTTGAATAAAACAGAGTCCCAACTAAAATTAAATAAAAACATCGCTTTTTGAAAAATAATGGGAATGATTATATTCATAAATAAAAAAGTAATACATTTACTTCTTACATGAGAATATATATAAACTGTATCGTATATGAAATCATCTATAGTATATACTGACCCTATATATTATTATATATCATATCACTTGATTGTTTTAACGTTTTCTTTATTTTCTTTTTTATAATATAAATTAATAACAGTGAAATAAAATTATAGCCAAAATGTAATTCACCGGTACTACTTAGGGAATTACTGGCGGAGAAACAAATGGTAAATTGACTTAAAATCTAATTACTATAATAATCTATAATTAAAAAAATTGTTATTAGTAATTTTTAATTAATGATTAATTTATTCTTCATATAATAATACATCATGAATGAATAATATGATTAATAATAATTAATAATAGATAAATAAGTTAATAAATTGTATTATAAAGGTGCTTTACCAGATTTCCTTAATTATGCTTCTTTAAAGATTAATGATAGATTTAAAAAATTATAATATAATTGTTTACTATAATTAGTTTATTATTTTATAATTTTATAATTATTTTAATAAATTTATGTTAATAATTTGAGTATAGGGTATTATTTTTGTATCATGAAATGGCAATTTAGCTTATATAGTAAAATTTTTTGCTTCAACATATTAATTTACCTGTAAGTTTCATGAAAATATTTATTGAAATTTTCTCATGACTGTAAGCTTACCTTTTCCGTAACAGTTCTATATCTTAAGAATTTTTATTAGAAAATTATTTATATTTTAAAGCTATAATCTTTTTGTCTTATCTTTTTAAACAGGGTTTTGGTACATTACCGTTTCGTAATTAATTCGTACTGCTTCGTGCCTATTCTGACGATGGAAACATAAAATGTTGACTCAATGACAGCGCGTTTTTACAAACACCCGACAAAACTCGCCGCGAGCTGTTGACGAGAGGCCCAGGCCGGTGAGATTATATATATACCGTATATATAGTATATACTAATAATATATATACTATCTATATTATATACTATATTATCATATATATGATATATAGCTATATATACTATATATATCGTATATACCTAAATTTATGTAATATTACTATATAATATATACTATATACTATATATATAATATATATATATAGTATATATATATAATTTTTACTTATACTTTTTATCTAAATATGATATATATATGATTATATAGTATATATATATATACTAGTACTATATATTATTATATATATATATTATATTTTAGAAGTATAATATAATATATATAATTAGATATATATATAGTATTATATATTATTATATATCTTATTTATTAGGAGCATTTCAACTCATCAAATTGTAAATTTTATATTTAACTTCGAAAAGTCACAGCAAAAACTATCATCAGTTATCATAAATATATCACAATTTATTATAATAATAACTAAATTAATTATTGCAAGATTAAATTAAAAGAAAGCTTTAATGATTTATATATTGATGGACCACATTATTGATAAGAAAATTTACATGAAATTGTAAATATTTGTTTCATGTCCCAACTTACTTAATTTTACACAGAATTAATTTTGAAAAAATAAAATCAATGTTTTATTAATAATTTTGGGTCCACATTATGTTTTTGAAGTTATTTAAGAAAATGTTTGTAAATAAACATTTCAAATTCGGAAATACATATCTTTTCTATTTTCCTTATTATTTTTAATCAGGCGAATTATTATTATCATCTATTTTCTTATTATTATTATTAGATTATTATCATTATATTATTATTTCATATTATTATTATTATTTGATTTTTATTCATTATTATGTATTATTATTATTATTATTATTATTAATTGTGTATTATATATTATTGAATGTACAACGGTCAGTTTTACTTGTAAGATTGTTCAAAATTTTCTATCGTTTCTTAAGATGGTTTTTTAAGATTCAATAATATCTATTAAAGATTCGATAATGTAAACAATTATAAAGTAAGCTAGTTCCATTCTTGAAGAAGGAATTTTTCATAAAAATGAATAATAATTTTTGTTTATTACATTTCTTCTTATGTAATTTTCTTTAATATTATTATAAAATAAAATATTCTAATTTAGGGTTTCATAAACTATAAATTTTCAAAAAAAAGATTTAATAGCTTATGTCTAATGCAGTTTCTTTATATCAGCTCCAAAACATTCCACTATTGCTTAAACAAACGTATCCTGGCACTCCTCCCCATTAGCTTATATTATCTTATATATCATATATATATATATATATTGACTATATATTATTATTATTACAGTATATAATATATATATATCTATATTTATGTTATAATTATATACTATATATATAGAATAATATATATTAAATTCAGTTGTTAATGAAACATGTTGTTATAACGCTATACTCACAAAAAAGATTTAAATCGAAAAACTATATTCACGTAATTCTATTTGCAGCATTGACAGTTTTCTCGTTAATTGGCGAGATGTGAAAAAACAATTTTCAATTGCGTAATTATTCACACGACACTAGAAAATGTATGTTGAAAGGATTAGAATGAAGGAATTGTGTCCCAACAGTTCTCCTTGATTTAGAACAGAGAAAGGGAAAAATCCCCCGAAAATCAGAGCTTTTTTCTTTTCTGAACGTGTTCCACTGTTCTATCTTATTTCTGTATATTTATTATATTTATGTTATTATTTTTAATTAGTACAATTCCTTTTCGTCGAAGATTAAAAAACTATTTAAGGCACCTCGTAGAGTTGTTATTTATCTTGCAAAAACTGTTTTGGGTATTAAAAACAATGTGCAATTTCCAAATGGTAAACTATATATGGTATATATATATATATATATATATATATATATATATATATATATAGTATATTATAATATATATATATATATTATTATATATTATATACATATATATATATATAATATATATAATAATATATATATATATAAATATACTATAATATATAAGTTATAATAATATTATTATATATATATTATTATAATATATATATTATATTATATATATATATATATATATATAATAACATATATATATATATATTTATTAATATACTATATATATATATTATATATTTAGTATATTAGATATATTATAATATACTACTATATATATATATAATATATATCTTATATATAGTAATATACTTATCAATGAAAGAAAAGAATAGCAAAGATCAATGGTAAGAGTAGAGGTGGCACGATCCGTTACTCCCGGTACTCCGTTACTAACGGAACTAGTTTTTTCTAACGGCCAGTAAACGTCCTCGGTACGTTTTTCTTGTCCAGGCTGGTAACGCTGCCGAATAGAGTTCGTTATTTTCTTTTCTCCGTTGACTTTTTAGTCCGTTACATTATGTTCGACTTTCTTTGAATGTGCTTTGATTAGCCAATTGACCACTCGATCAAGCTAAAAAAATCTTCTTGATAATATAATAATATATTATATATATATATATATATATATATATATATATATATATACTATATATATATAATATATATATATATATTATAATATACTACATCAGATATAATATAGAAATCAGGAATGAAGAGGGAAATTTTGCATAGAATAAGGATTAAGGATTTGGTGATTTCCCGGTAACGGATGGCGGAGATGATCATGACTAGGAGTGCGTGTAGTGGGAACACCGAAAATCTTTCTCACATCATGCATACGGGTGCATGAGTGAATGTGTATGTCGTTGGTTTGATTTGCCTGCAGAGGGAATAGGTGTATTGCTTGGGCATGAGAGCCGTCAATTCCGTAAGTGAGGAGGTAATACTCGTGCTAGAGCGAGAAAGTTGAAGAATGGTAACATCCTGCACGCTATAGATGAAGCTTGACACCGAATTACGGTGAAATGCTTCAAAACGGAGGCGACGATTGGTGAATGATTGGAACCTTGGAAGTTGTGTATAAAATGTTCTTACTAGGAGAGACATAGTCCGAGGAGGATTGGAGGAGAGCAGTAATAGTTCACCCTTATATAAGGGTAAATGAGATAAGCAGGAAACTGTGTAGGAACTATTAGGGAAATTAGTTTATTAAGTGTAGTGGGAAGTACTTATACTTAATACTTTTGGCGTCGAAGAATGCGTCCGAGTGAGCTGAAGGATGGATTGTGCAAGC
>JABUQX010093254.1:0-19730 GCA_015478945.1 Trachelipus rathkii | reverse complement strand
CCCTCCTTTCCTCCTCCTCTTTGCTTAATCTGATGTCTAGCTTTCTTTCAAGTCGCTACAACATCGGCTATCGGTTGATGGGGCGACTTCTTTCTTCTTTTTCTGTCAATAGGAGTTCCTCAGGGTTTCGTCTTCTCCTAACTTTATTCCTATTTATCATTAAGTGATCTTCTCACGCACATCTAACTCATATCCCACTCACATGGCCGATGACTCGACCCTTCCATCTTCTCAAACTCATTTCAATTCTGCTCCAGTTCTTTACTTCTAGAATGTGCCTCTCGTCTCCTTAATTCTTTCCGAGTCGTATTCTCGCTGCTAGATAGAATTGTGGGTGGGGTCGTCTCAAACCTGTGAAATTAAAATTCTTTAAAAACCCAAACTTCTACAAATCTCCCTCTCTAAAAATACTTCTAACTTTCCTATCTCTTTTGACGGGTCTCTCGTCTCTCCTGTTATAAACATCCTTGGCCTTTGGCCTTAACATAAAAAATAATGTCTTGAAAACCTCACATCACAACTGTTGCTGGGGCGGCCTCAAAGATCTGGAAGTTCTGTTTAGACGCGAGACTTTTTTTCCTCGTCTCAGTTACTCCAGCTATACAAGGGTCTCATCCGGCCTTGTATTAGAGTACTGTCTCATAATCCTGTTGGGGCTCGGAACCGCTGGAGCGGGTCGAGTCTCAAAAGACAAAAGGGAAAAAGGGGATTATAAACTGTTATGTATCTTTCCAGTTCACGTTGGAACTCTATCTTTGCGGCGCGATGTTGGTATTTTATCTCTCTTCTATAGGTATAGCAGCGGCAGGTGTTCGAGGGAACTTACCACTCGCGTTACCCACCATCTTACGACGCCCTAGTATAGCACAAGGGTGCTGTTATTCTGTGCAACAGGTTTTGTGTAGATAGTAACTCCAGGCTAGTTTTGTGCTGCGGCGTTTCCTTTTTTTCCTTCCACCACTGTTCTGTGTGAACTCTCTTCCATCTTCTGTGTTTCCGCTGAATTTAATCTCCCACATTTTAAAGCATGCTGTTCTATTGTTTTCATGCTGCGTTAATCTTGCGCTTAGCGGATTGAAAATTTGGCGTCTTGCAACATACCTCCCTTGAATAGGGCTCTGCCCGTGTGTGATGGTGTTTATTTTATATATATATAAGATAGAAAAAAAAAAAAAAAAAAAAGAAAAAATTGAAGGACGGTTACTGGTTAACAATTAAGCGTTTAACTCCCCTACATTCCTTCCGATAAAACGCTTTAATGCATTAACGCCGTTATTTTTTTTGTTCAACGATAAGAATTAACGACGTTAAAACTTTCTCATTAACGGTGCCCACCTTTATATATATACTATATATAATATATAATATATATATATATAAATTAGTATATATATACTATATATATATTATATATTATATAAATATATTTATATATATTATATATATTATATATATATATATAATATATAATAATATATATATATACCGTATAATATATTAGTAATGAATTATAATGGTCAGTGTCTAAGCTGACATTAATTTAAACCAGAAACGGCAGCACCTACACGTAACACTAGTCTACAAGTAATACCAAAGCGTAAAGGAAGTAGAAATCTATTACACCTTTAAAATTTGCATATGCATTCTAGAAATTGAAAAGCTCTCGACAAAAACTAACCAGAATCTACACATGCCTTTTGTTGAACTTAAATTTGAAGAAATGCTCTTATTTGAGTTAAAAGTACATTCATTACAATGTAAATTAAAAAAAAAAGTACACCTTTTGCTATGACAGTTTTGCGTTATGTAGCCAAAAATTCGCAGGCGAAACCGTGTAGAATTTATTGCAATTTCTTGACCAACAACTGAAGAAGAATTTTTCCTTTTACTCTTGAAATATTCCACATTATTCTTACATATTTCACAAATTTTCTGACTTTTACACACTAAGGTTCATTTAACTTGTATAAAATGCTAATATAAATATCATCGTGTCTGAAAACTATTTTCTGTTAGTGGTACTACATTATAATTACTGTTTACAAGTTTAGTTACATAAGTCAAAAATTTAAAAGGGAAATAAATGCCATACCTAATTTGGACCTTGGACTTTTACATGACTGAAAGAAAATTTTCATCGGAAAGGTTTTACATCCTTGATATTATACTGCTTTAAAAAAATTAAAAATTTAATTTTATTTTGGATAAAAAACAATTTCCTCTTTTTGTGCTTCACTGTTCCTTTTATTTTACTCGTATCGTTATAGTAAGTACATGTATATATATATATATATATATATATTATATAGTGATATATATATATATCACTAATATTATATAATATATATATATATATATATATTATATAATTATATATATATATACTATTATATATATATATATATATATAGAATGGTCAGATTTTTATAATGCTCACAGTATGTAACTAGAGAACGGCAGGTCCTACAGTAAAACAAATTATATATTGGAATCAGCGGAAAAAAATTCTAAGGATGGGATTTACCTTTTTTTTTTTTTTTTTTTTTTTTTTTTGCTTATTCATCTCGAAATAGTTAAGTAATACCAAAGTGTAAAGGAAAGTAAAATTATTCTTTTTTTTTAACTAAAGAATACCATAGGGTAAACCGCAAAGATTGGCAGGATCGCGGGTCTCTCGGCCTCCCGGTGGACGAAGGGGGACTAATCCCCCCTCCCGGGATGGTCTCCGGAACCCCGCTCTTTGTCTTTGGATGTCGCGGGGGTTCCTCCGACCATCCCCTCGGGGTATGAAACGTTCCCCCCCCCTCTGTCCCCGTCGGCTCGAGCCCCCTAAAGGGGGGAAATAATTTTTTTTAAATTTTCGCACTGAATAAAAAAAAAAAAAAAAAAAAGAAAAAATTTCCGCTCTTTTAGTATATATAATATATATATATATATATATATATTTATATATATATATATATAGTAATATATAGTAATATATATATATAATATATATATATATATATATATATACTTATTATATAATATATATGTATATATAGTATATATACTATATATAACTTGAAAAAAAGCATTTTAAGAAATAATAATGACCGTGAAGCTCCCTTTTCTTTTCTTTTTTTTTTCTATTTCTTATTTTTTATAATTCGTTATAAATACCAAGAGCACCAACATTACTTAAGAAAATAAATTTTCAGTCATCTGAAGAGGGAAAGCACCGTAATTTTTGTTTCGCTTAGGTGTGAAGGTGAAAAAAAAAATATATATCAATTCTTTTTACTTTTTTTCATTAATTTTTTAAATTTTTTCCCCCAAAATGATTCGTATATTTTCCAAAATGATTAGTATCGTTTTCGTAGTGCGACAAACGTTCTAGACATATTTACCTATAATATATATATATATATATTTATATATATATATATATATATATTATATATATATATATTATATATATATAATATATATATATATATATATATATATATAATTTATATATATATTTAATTGGAATGGTTGGTAATGATTTTTTATTTTACGGTAAAGAAAAATTAAAATTGATTTGCCTATAAAAGAACTTTACTTTTTTTTCCTTTTTTAGTTTCAATATATATATTATATATATTATAATATATATATATATATATATTATATATATATATATATATATATATATATAATATTATTATTATATATATATATATTATATTATTATATATATATATATATAATATAATTATATATATATTATAATTATATATATATATATTATATATAATATATATATATATATATATATATACGGTAAAAGTCTAGAACGTGTGTCGCACTACGAAAATGATATTAATCATTTTGGAAAATATACGATTTTGGAAAAAAAAAATTAAAATAATGAAAAAAAGTAAAAAGAATTGATATATATATTTTTTTTCACTTCACACTAAGCTAACAAAAATTATTAGGCTATTGGCAATTTATTTCCTTTTAAATTTGGACTTATGTTACTAAAGTTTGTAAAGCCTAATTATTAATGTAGGTACCCATAACAGAAATAATTTCAGACGATGATATTTTATTAGCAATTTTACAAGTTAATAACCTTATTTTAAAGTGAGAAAAATTGTGAAATATGAAAGAATAAATGTAGAATATTCAAGATAACGGAAAAATTCTTCTTCAGATGTTCGTCAAGAAATTGCATTAAATTCTACACGGTTTCGCCTGCGAATTTTTGGCTACATAGCGCAAAACTGTGATACAAAAATGTACTTTTTTTTATTTACATTGTTAATGAATGTACTTTAACTCAAATAAAGAGCATTCTTAATTTAAGTCAACAAACATGTTTTGTAGACTGATTTAAGTTTTTGCGGTTTACCCTATGGTATTCCTTTAGTTAAAAAAAGAATAATTTTACTTCCCTTTACACTTTGGTATTACTTTAACTAAAGGAATACCATAGGGTAAACCGCAAAGATGGCAGGAGTCGGGGTCTCTCGGCCTCCAGGTGGACGACGGGGGGAGACTTCGTCCCCCCTCTGTCCCCCGTCGGCTCGAGCCCCCTAAATGGAAAAAATAAATTTTTTTTTAAATATTTCCGACGAATAAATGCAAAAAAAAATTAAAAAAATAAAAACCAATCCTTAAAATTTTCCGCTGATTCCAAATATATAATTTGTTTGGACCTTAAGTAAACCACGTCGCGCAAAATAATTTAGTATTGGAATGGTTGGTAATGATTTTTATTTAGGTAAAGAAAAATTAAATTTGATTGCTATAAAATGAACTTACTTTTTTTCTTTTTTGAGCTTCAAATTGATTTTATTTTTAAATTCATTTTATTTAATGTTTTAATTGTATCTGTTAGTGTAAATATTTTATTATTTGTATGTCCACAATGAGTGTTGAATATATATATATTATATATTATATAATATATATATATATATATATATATATTATATATATATATATATTATATATATATATATATATATATATATGGTCAGATTTTTTTTCTAAAGCTGACAGTATGTAACTAGAGACCGGCAGCTCCTATACAACCAAGTTAAAACAAATTATATATTGGAATCCGGAAAATTTTAAGGATGGGATTAACTTTTTTTTTTTTTTTTTTTTTGCTTATTCGTCGAAAATACTCTTGTAACTCACAGGCGCCTCCTTACCTGACTCTATGAACAACCACTCGTCGTCGGTGCTCCATCCATGCATCCTCACCCGTATTCGCTAGCGTTATATAGTACTCCGCCACCCCCTTCCCTCCTCGAGGATATTTTTAAATTTTTTTTTTTTATCTTTCCCTTTTAGGGGCTCGAGCCGACGGGGGACAAAAGGGGGACGAAACACGGACGAGGTCCCCCCCGTCGTCCACCGGGAGGCGGAGAGACCCCGACTCCTGCCAACTTTGCGGTTTACCCTATGGTATTCTTTAGTTAAAGTAATACCAAAGTGTTTTTGGAAAGTAAAATTTATTCTTTTTTTTTTAACTAAGGAATACCATAAGGGTAAACCGCAAAAGATGGCAGGAGTCGGTATAGCGGTCTCTCTTAGGCCTCCCGTGTTGTGTGCTGGACGATCGGGTGACGAACAGTCCCCCCTCTGTCCCCCGTCGGCTTCAGCCCCCTAAATGGGGGAAATAATTTTTTTTTTTAATACTTTTTTGTACGATAAAAAAAAATAAAAATAAAAAAAAAATTAAAAAACCCCTCCTTAAAATTTCCCTATATATATATATTTTAAAAACATATATATATAATATATATACTATAGTATAATACTCATATATAGTAATATAGGTGTATATATATATATATATATATATAATATATATATATTAATTTATATATATATAATATCATTTTATATATTATCATGTCATTACCTGTTTTAATTATGTGCAATATTATCAAATTATAAAATAAAAATATATGCCTGATCAGGCTTACTCATTTTTTCATAAGCCACGGGTGAAAGCACAAAAAAAAATTACTATCTCTCTTTTTACATTCTTGCTTCTATATTAGTTAAATATATGAAAATTCAAATAAGTTTCTCTTCTTTTTTTTTTATGTTTCCGCTCACACATTCAGAATTCTTTTACAAACGTTGCATCTGGTCACTTACACACTTTACGAATGCTCTAAACTAATTTGCGCGGACCGTTGGGTTTACTTTAAGGGTCCATTGTTTACTGTAGGTGCTGCCTTTCTCTAGTTTACATGATGTCAGCTTTAGACACTAACCATAATAAATTAATATTATATCATATATATACTATATATATAATATATATATATATAATATAATATATATATATACCGCCTCCCACACCTCTCACGTCCGCTCCTGTCTCAGTCCTCAACTTCAATTCTCCAAATTTCGATATCTCACCTGAGGATGTAACACCTACAAGCAATTCTCACGAATCTAATAGTTCATCGCCTGCACGCCTTTTTTGGTAGATTACCTGTCACCGGTACCGCCGCCTCGATCCATCCAACTACCAAATTACCCATCCGAATTATATATATATATATATATATATATATATATATATATATTATATATATTATATAATATATATAGTATATATATACCCTCTGTTATGTTTTAAGACTCCCGTCATTTGATTTTTTTTTTTTGTATTTTTTTTTCAACATATTGCTTAGTATATGAATACTTACAAATATTCAGTGGTGATGGACGTTATGGGATTCAAAAGTTTCGCAGAAATTATTTTTAAAATATTATTTAAAATATATATTTATATCAATAAAATTTAAAAAAATATGAAATTATCTCGAAAAGTACGACACTTAAAGTTACAGAAAAACCAATTAGATATTTGAAATCAGCCCGTATAAAGTTATTACAATAAATGTATACAAAACAAAAAAACAAAAAAAATATTTTTTCAAAATCTATAAATCTCGAAAACCAAACGACACTTACAGAAAAACCCAATTACATATTTGGAGATCAGCATCGTTGTTGTAAAGTTATTACCAAAAATGAAAAAAAAAAAAATTAAAAAAAAATTAAAAAAAAAAAAAAAAGAGAAAAATTAGGGGGCTCGAGCCGAGGGGAACACATTGGGTGTGGGACGTTTTCCATACCCCGTAAGGGGAGGGGCGGAGGAGGAACCCCGCGACACCCAAATGACCAAAAAGCGGGGTCCGGAGACCCTCCCCGGAGTGGGGGGAAATAGTCCCTACCCTGTTCGTTCCCCCGGAGGCCCGGAGAGAGACCCCGACTCCTGCCCATCTTTTGCGGTTTACCCTGGGTATTCCTATAGTTTAAAAAACAAAAAAAAAACAAAAAAAATATTAAAAATGACCGGAGTCGTAAAACGTAACTGGTCCTTTATATTTTTGAATCATGTCCGTCACCCCTTAAATTGACTGTTGGGATCATATACCTTGAAATACTATTAAAAAAAAAACAAAAAAAAAGTCAAAACTCACGGAGTCTTTTAAAACACTTAACAGAAGTCCTATTCTATTAGTATATATAACTATAGTATTATTACTATATATATAATATATATATATATATATATATATATATATATATATTATATATATATATATTATATATATATATATATTATATAATATATATTCATATAATATATATACTATATATATATATATATATATATATATATATATCAGTGAAGCTCATTTTTCTAGAGAATATAATTACTTCTTTTTCCTATCAGGGCGTTATTATTTGCAAAAGAAAAAAAAAAAAAGGGGTAAAAATTTAAATTTTTCTCAAAATATTTAGATTGAATTTACCTAACTATTCGATTTGATGCCGACAACACGTTTTCTAGACTTCAACCTACTAATATATATTATATTATATAATAATATATTAATATATAGTATACTACTATATATATATCCTATATATTATATTTATACTATATATCTATTATATATATTATACTATTATATATATAATATATATATTATATATATATATACATATATTAGCGCATGCTTTTTCTGGTTTGGCAATTTTGGTGATTTGTTTGATTTTTTTGTTTTTTTCTTTTTTTTTTTTTTTTTTTTTTTTTTAATATATTTTGTATATGATACCTAAACAATCAATTTAAGTGTAACGACATGATTCAAAATAATATATAGGACGTTTTCGATTCCGTCAGTTTTTAAATGGTTTTTTTTTTTTAAAGCTAAAGGAGAATATCCAAGGGTAACCGCAAAAAGGCAGAGTCGGGTCTTCTCGGCCTCGGAACGACAGGTAGGGGCTATTTCCCCCAAAACTCCGGCGTCCAGGGGAGGGTATCCGGAACCCCCGCTCTTTGGGTATTTGGTTGTCGCGGGAGTTCCTCCGCCCCTCTTCTACGGGGTATGGAAACGTCCCCCTCTGTCCCCCGGTCGGCTCGATGTCCCCCCTTTTTTTGTTTTTTGCTTTTGTTATTTTTTTTGTTTTTATTTATATACATTTTGTAATAAGCTTTATACGCTGATTCCAAATAATGTAATGGTTTTTTCATGTTAAGTGTTTCGTTATCTTTACGAGATATCTTCATTTTTAAACAATTATTTAACATAAATTGTGATTATTAAAAAAATAAAACTATTTAAAATATTTTTCGAACTTTTGAATTTATGCCACGTTACACTTGAAATTCCATGTGAATATCATAGACTAGCGGGTTAGCAAATTATTAAAAATCAAAAGAAAATCTCACTCAAACAGAAATAGGGCCCCTATATATATTATATTATATTATATATAATATATATATATTATATTATATATATAATATATGCTATTATATATATATAATAATACTAATATATATATAATATATACTATCTATATAATATAATGACATACTTTTAAAAATTCCGTTAAATGGAATATTATTAGCAATACTAAGAAATCAATAATATCAATACGTAGAAAAAATGATTTAAAAAAATTAAAAAAATAAAAAAAAAATTTGGCAAATAAAAAATGCCATAAAGTTACTTCTGCACAAGAGTACTTTTGGCTAAATTTTCAAGATAAAATGTACAAGAGGTTTAGCAAGTACAAGTAGTAGAAAGTACATGGTTTAGAAACTGCAAGTACAAGTACTCCAAAATGTACTTAAGTACAAGTACAAGTAATGAACCAAATATATTAATATATATTATATATATTATATACTATATATATATATTAGATCATATATATATAATATATATATATATATATTATATATATATATATTATATATAATATATATATAGTATAAATATATATTTATATATTATATATATATATATTATATATATATTAATATCTAGTATATAACTATATATATATATATATATATAATATATTTATTATAATATATATATATAATTAATCTTTAACATTTGAAAAGTTAAATAAAAAAAAAATTTTTATTACATTTTTTTTTAATGAAATTAAAAGTTCATTAGAAAATATTCCGTTACCGGCGCGGACATTTTTTTTTGGTGATTCCGGGTAATCCGGTTCCCGGCGGTAACTGAAAAACTTATCTCATGTTCCCGGATATCTATATATATATATATATAATATATATTACCCTATATAGATATATATAATATAATATTATATATATATATATATATATATATATATATATATAATATTATAATTATATATTATATATATTATTATATCCGCATCCTCATGACAAAAGTGCGGATGCGGATGTCGTTGAAGTGTGAAATGCGGATGCGGATGTTTCCAGAGATTTGGTTGCGGAATTGGCGGAATTGTACCATACATCATCTAATATATATATATTATACATATATAAATATATATATATATATTATATATATATATATAGTACTATATATATATTAACTATTATAATATATATATATATACTATATATTATATATATATATACTATAGTATATATTATCGAAATCAATTTAAAGACGCAAAATGTGTGGATCGGTTAAATAGGTATCGGCCAAAATCTTACGATACCGATACTATTACTTCTCAAAATTCCCGATTCACTGACACCTCAAAAATCGACCGAGTTACCCGATACCAGTGGTATCCCTGCATCACTTATTATATATATTATATATATTATATACTATATAGTATATATATAGTATATATATATATATTTATATATATATATTATATTATATAATATATCATAATAATATATATATATATATATATATATAATATATATATATATATATATATATATATTCTTTTTGCATATATTCAGACATTTGAAATTGATTTAAAAGTATATCTTGGTGAAGCTCACTGCTTTGAAAACTTCACTTCTTCATATCTCCCTCTCTAAAATTCCTCCCAACTTTCCCCTTCTTTGATTGGCTCTAATGTCTTACCCCGTAAACAACATAAACATTTAGGGTCTACTAAATATGTGAATTGTCTTGGAGACCTAACATCACATCGGTTGCTAAAACGGCCTCAAAAAAAGCTGGGAATTCTGTTCAGATTGCGTTGAATGTTTTCTTCTTCGGCTCAGATACTCCAGTTATATAAGGTCTTATTCGCCCCTGTTTGCTAACTGTTCCCACATTGGGGTGGATCCGGTGTCCACCTTCCTTTTGGATATTGAAGCTAAGGCTAAGAGGCTTTAATAAACTTCCCAACTCTCTGACTCCCTTGGACCCTCTTTCTCTGGCGTCGTGACGTAGGTTGCCTTTATCTTCTTCTAATAGGTATTACAACGGCAGGGGCTCCGAGTGAATTGACCTATCGCATTCCTCCAACCAATGCCTTCGTCGCCCTCGTAACACAAGAGTTGCCTTGTTCTCTCATGAAAATTGTGGGTTGAATATTGGGTAGATTCAAGGGATCACTCGTGTGTGGTACCTCCTTCTTTTCCAGCCATCATTCTGGTGTTTTACTGGAATCCTTGCCTTTTTTTTATTTTCCCGCAATATTTAAATCTTCCTCTATTTAAGTCCCGCGTCTGTGCCCAACCTGGAGGAATTGCGTTAGCAATGGGTCAGGGTAGGGCGGTTACTTGCCATTTATTTAATGTTTTATTTTTTTTTACTTTTATGTAATTTTTTTTAATTAATTTACTTTTATTTGTTTATTTATTTTTTTTTTGCCCCTCCTTTTGAAAAGGCATTGCCCGTTGAGTGGTGGTATCATGTTAAAAAAAAAAAAAATTATATATATATATTATAAATATATGTATAAATATATAATTATAAATACAGTTAAATGTTTTTATAAATATATATATATTATATATATATATATATATATATATATATATATATATATATATAATATATTACCTCCTTATAAAATTGTTGTGTCTGTATGGGCTTTCTTACTGTGAAAATGGAAAAACTAACTTCGAGATCATCGAATACAAAAATTATACTAAAGGAATTCTTTATATTTTTCTTCAGTTTGTTTTAACTGTTTCCGCATTTCGTTTTTTAGTTCCGTGCTTTTCATTCAAAATTTTTTTTCATAGAAGTTAGTTCTAAGGTCGATCAAATAGTTTCCTTTTTACTGCATATTCAAACATCTTGTTAAAGATGGAAAGCTTTAGAATTTAATTTTCCTTTTAAATTTTTTAATGGAAACTATATTATCGCTTAAACTTTTCTGCGATTTGTATTCTTCAATTATGCTTAGAAGTGAATAATTGACAGGAAATTCTTTCCCGCATGGAATATTGGCTCGACACTTTGGACAAAGCGTGTTTTCAAGATGAGTTATGCATGATGTACAAAAAGAGTGGCCGCAATCCAACATTCTGGGAACCGTTTCAGGTTCGCTGTACTCGAGACTGCAAATTTCACAGGATACTGCGTACTCCATCACAGTTCAAAGAGTTTTTTTTTCTGAAATGAAATATAATTAAAAATATTAATAAAATATTGATATTTATCTTTATATAAACAAAAACTACAAAACAAAGGACTTTAATAATTATTTAATCCTAATTCAGGACAAATTCCATATTAATTATGCTCAGATTGCTGACTTGAATTAGTGCAGCCGTGCAGCAACACAGGCCGAATGGATAAAAATCAAAGTATTTAACAAGGTGAGAGTGGAGTCCGAATCGTAACTGGCTGGGTAGAAGGCGAGGATTTTTCACTATCCGCGGATGCGAATAGTTAAAAATCACTCATCCACGGATTGCGATAGTTTGAGTTTTAAGAGTTTTTTAGCAAATGGTACTTATATACATAGTTAAATATATATATTGTTATAAGAAATATTATATATATATATATATATATATATATATATATATATATATATATATATATATATATATATATATATATATATATATATATATATTATGAGGACATATATATAAGAGGATATATTGGTAAAAATATCGATATTTTTGGATATCGATACTGTATCGATTATTTGGCATATTGTCTTGCGCCAGACGGTTGCGCAGCAACCGTCGTACGTGTCCCCCCTTAGTTTTTGGCCCCCTTTGGGGGTTTGGCCCCCCTTTCGCTGCTTGGCATTGATTATTTTGGTATCGATACGATATTTGTTGCGATTATTTTGCATTCCATAAAGGTAAGTAAGGGATTAACAGTGGATTTTCAAACGTGAGCTCATGTAGGTACTCGCCATACTTCTAACTTTGAGCTCATGTAGGTAATTCTGTCCTTGTTTTATACATATGTAGGTACCTGTCCACACCTACAAACACACATACACACACACACACACACACACACACACATACACACATACACACACACACACACACCAGGTCCGATTATTTCCTTCGATATTTTAATGATGGCACTATGACACTTATACACACACATACATAGACGCATACACACATACCTAGACACATACACCCACCCTATACACAAATACAAACAAACACACACACACACCCGCCCTTGTCATCGATTATTGGTCCGATTATTTCCTTCGATATTTTAATGATGGCTCAGATTTGATGGCTCAGATTTATTGATGGTTCAATACATTTTGATGGTTCCCAATATATATATATATATATATATATATAGCACCAGAAACCCCATATATATATATATATATATATATATATATATATATATATATATATATATATATATATATATATATATATATATATATATATATATATATAAACATCATTGTACAACTAGGCATCACCGTAAGGAGTGTCTAGGAGTGTTCTCTGATTGCCAGACAGCGCCAGATAGTACCAACTTCTCGAGTGCCAGATAGTACCAAGTGAGTGCTACCTGAGTGCCATATGGTGCCACTTTTCAAGCTTGTCTAGGCGTATCCTATGAGATCCCCAGGAGTGTCAGATGAGTGCCAGATAGGGCCAAGTGAGTGCCAACTGAGTGCTACATAGTGCTAACTGAATGCCACTTTTTTCAAGCCTTTTCTAGCCTCCCTGATCATAGAATAGCCCTAATATTGGTGTCTACCCCTAGGTTATAAGGTATGAGGAATCGATTGGTGTATATTATAAGTTGCTAGGATGCTTCCTTTTCTAGCCTTTTCTAGCACGCCATATCCTACGTCATAGAATACCCCTAATATTGGTGTCTACCCCTATGTTATAAGGTATGAGGATTCGATTGGTGTGTATTATAAGTTGCTAGGATGCTTCCTTTTTCTAGCACTTCTAGCACGACATAATAATTAATTCACCAGATTTATAGTAGATCACGTGAAGCCCAACGCGAGAGCGCCCGCAAGCGCGCCCCGGTGCGGAACCGTCGCATGAACCCGCCGCGTGCGCCCGCAGGCGCAATATTACCGCGAAACCGCCGCGTGCGCCCGCAGGCGCAATATTACCGCGTAACCGCAGCGTGCTCCCGCAGGCGCATTATTACCGCGCGAACGATAAATATTTCATAGTTGTGATATCAATGTAAACTATTCAAAGAATTTTATTTCATATATACTGAGTCATCCATTTCTATTTCATACTTAAACATTTTTTATTAAAAACATATACTTTACAGACCTTAAAGCAGTAAAACAGTAAATCAATAGCGCAATTGCCTAGCAACAAAGGGATTAGTAGGGCTTTGTTTTACTGCTTTACTGCTTTACTGCACTTAAACTTCATATATTTATTAACATTATGTTTTCTTTATATTTTTTATTTTTGTTTTAATACTTTTTTATTTATAAATTTTTTAAAAATTGTAATGTAAGAAGAAAAACCCAGAGTGTCTGTTATATAAACATTTTATTTACTAAAATTGTACGAAATTTTATTAAAAACAATACTTTACAGACCTTAAAGCAGTAAAACAGTAAATCAATAGCGCAATTGCCTAGCAACAAAGGGATTAGTAGGGCTTTGTTTTACTGCTTTACTGCTTTACATCATATTTTAATATATAATGAGACTATTTATTAAAAACATTTTATGTTTTTAATTAATCATTTACATTTATATTATTCACCCACTGTTAACTAAAATTATTTGAAAGTTTTTTAAATAATGCGGATTTGTTTTATTATTATTATTATTATTATTATTATTATTATTATTATTATTATTATTATTATTATTATTATTATTATTATTATTATTATTATTATTATTATTATTATACCTCCAGCCATTTTACTTCATGACTATTATTATTTAACACATACACACACACACACACACACACACACACACACACACACACACACACACACACACACACCAGGTTCATTAAAACACACACACCACTGTTAACTAAAATTATTTGAAAGTTTTTTAAATAATTCGGATGTTTTGTTTATTATTATTATTATTATTATTATTATTATTATTATTATTATTATTATTATTATTATTCCCTCCAGTCATTTTTGTTACTTCATGACTATTATTATCTTCTATACATAGACAATCCAACACGAAAACACACACACGCACACACACACACACACACACACACACACACACACACACCTTCTTCTCTAGATAACACTGTTTTTAAAGGGCACACACACGCACATATACACACACACAAACACACACACATACACACACACATACACACACACACACACACACACACACACACACACACCAGGTTCATTAAAATATACACTTTAAACATATCAAATAAGTTCTTTTGTATGAACATAACATATAATTTATTTTAAAAAAATTTATGTTTTTAATAAACAGTGCATTTATTACTCATTCAATTAGTATCCAAATATTTCAAAGCTTAAAAATTTCTACAATAAATCATTATCTTTGAACAAAGAATTTATTATTATTAACTATTAATACTTTTTGTTTATAAATTTTATAAGTATCAAGTTTTAAAATAATTTTTACTAAAATTTTATGAAATTTTATTAAAAACATATATTTTACGTATTTTAAATCCATATCTTACTTCATGACTATTATTATCATCTATGTACATTGACAATCCAAAACGAAAAACACATGCACACACACACACACACATACACACAAACACACACACGCGCGCGCACACACACACACACACACACACACCAGGTTCATTAAATTATACACTGTTTAAACATCAAATAAGTTCTTTTGTATGAACATAACATAATTTATTAAAACATTTTATGTTTTAATTAAACACGTACATTTATATTACTCATTCATTTATAACTAAAATTATTTCAAAGTTTCTTAAAACTTTTATAATAAATCATTACCTTTGAACAAAGAATTTATTATTATTATTAACTGTTAATACTTTTTGTTTATAAATTTTATAAGTATCAAGTTTTAAAATAATTTTTACTAAAATTTTATGAAATTTTATTAAAAACATATATTTTACGTACCCTAAAGCAATAAATCAGTAAATCAGTAACGCAAGACCCTAGCAACCCTCTATACTAAGCTATACCACGTTTTGTTCTATTGACTTACTGCTTCACATCATCTTTAGCCATGTAATAAGTATAAACATAGCAAAATGAGTTCTTCTCTGTTAAAACAACATTTATTTTATTAAAATCATTCTAGCATTTTATTTAAAATATCAATTATTCACTTACATTTATATTATTCATTCAATGTTAACTAAAAATATTTCAAAGTTTTTAAATAATTTGGATTTGCTTTATTATTATTATTATTATTATTATTATTATTATTATTATTATTATTATTATTATTATTATTATTATTATTATTATCTATGTACATTGACAATCCAACACGAAAAACACAACAACGCACTCCTTACAGATACAAAACTGATCTCTTTCTGTAAAATGTGTTGAAATAACTACTTTAGGCCGAAATTTAGGATATGACTTTTTATACCACGTACTGCTTTAAGCCTAATACCAGGTCAAAAGGTAATTCCAGTATAGACAAGAATCGAGAATCAATGTTATTATTTTTATAAATATATTTCAAACTGAAACATGCTGGATCGTTAAGATCCTTTAAACAGGTAAGAAGGAAATGCTTTCCTTTCTTGTGAGTGGACGGAATAAACCTTATCTCTATATAGCCTCGTATGTGTTTGGTAGAGAATTTTTTTATCGCTTTTTTGGCTTTAAGGTATGTAAAAACATGTTTTTTTCATATCCTGAACCTTACCTGTGATTGGATGAAAATTAACTTAGTTCTTTAAACTTATATTTGAGCTGGTGTGTTTTATTATCTTTTAGACCCAAACTCATTTTAAATCATAGTCGTTTTGGCTGTTAAGCGGAGCACAAGTTCTCTGATTTGTATTAAAAGTGCTCTATTTTCACTAAGTGTATATCATGATCAGCCTTAACAGGTATACCTCTATACAAGACATTATACAGTGGGAAATCAAGATTCCAAGGAGTAGGGTTTCATTCTTATATAAAAGAAAACCCAATGGATTTGAATTTTTAACGTGTGCTACCCATTCACCATGTTATAGTACCAAGCATATTTTCATGAGTACAGATGAATTACTTTGTATATGCAAACACACTGAAGAGTGGCTTACAGTTTACTTTAAGCCAAGCTCTGCTTTAAACTGGTCCAAAACAGTTATTAGCCAGAACGAAGAAACCAACGCCAAGCAACTTTAGCATTTTATAAACATCAAAACATAATCAGTTTAGAAGTTAGATTATGGGAGCGAAATAATGATGCAGATGTATTTGAACATACATCATATGGATTCTATATTTCAGGCCTAACGCAGCTGAAATATATGTCAGAGGTCCGTAGGAGGGTGTTAATGCAGATGAAGAAGACATCTGTGTTATCTAATTACGTGACCGTTATCCATTACATGTTATACCAGGAATACTACGCATTTAAGAAAGTACTGATTGATGATCATCCGCTCATCATCGATCGTTTCCTAAGTTCTATAGATGTACAGAAATTCATCTATCTACTTAGAAAACAATGGCAAGAAAGTATTTATGCAGGTGATCCAGACTGTAAATATACTATGATATCTGAGAGGGAACTTTTTACATATGTGCTATCTGAAGGTATTAATGAGACACGAAACTATATAATCGATAATGATATAAATGATTGGCATATTTGTAAAGATTTAGAGAGTTTTAATCTGAAATAGTCATAAAGATCATATGAAAAATGTATGAGGTAGTGTTATATATAATAATATTCTTGTATTATATTTAATGTTAACCTTATATATATATGCCAGTGCATAATATATATATATATATATATATATATATATATATATATATATATATATATATATATATATATATATTATTATTATATATATGTTGCGTTGTTGTTAACTTATATATACATATAAGGTTACATATATATATACATAGCAGCTAGCAGCTTCAAAGAGTAGCTTAAAAAGTTACAGCATATATATATATATATATATATATATATATATATATATATATATATATATATATATATATATATATATATAACATCATTGTAAATATATTTAATACTCTTGTAGATATATTTAATGTTAAACACTTGTAAGTTAATGATTATTAAATTTCTAATTATATAGTAAAGTTTTATTATCCTTATTTTTACTTTCCTAAATAAAGATTTACAAGTATGTTAAGAGATGAATGTATATAAATTATAAAAGTTCTATGAAGCTTAACTATACATATAGTTTAAATAAACGATGCTTAGGCTCAGGATATGAAAAAACATGTTTTTACATACCTAAAAGCCAAAAAGCGATAAAATAATTCTCGACTAATCACATACGAGGTCATATAGAGATAAGGTTTATTCCGTCCACTCACAAGAAAGGAAAGCATTTCCTTCTTACCTGCTTAAAGGATCTTACCGATCCAGCATGTTTCAGTTTGAAATATATTTATAAAAATAATAACAATGATTCTCGATTCTTGTCTATACAGGAATTACCTTTTGACCTGGTATTAGGCTTAAAGCAGTACGTGGTATAAAAAGCCATATCCTAAGTTTCGGCCTAAAGTAGTTATTTCAACACATTTTACAGAAAGAGATCAGTTTTGTATCTGTAAGGAGTGCGCGTTGTTGTTTTTTCGTGTTCAATAATAATAATAATAATAATAATAATAATAATAATAATAATAATAATAATAATAATAATAATAATAATAATAATAATAATAATAATAATAATAATAATAATAATAATAATAATAATAATAATAAAGCAAATCCAAATTATTTAAAAACTTTGAAATATTTTTAGTTAACATTGAATGAATAATATAAATGTAAGTGAATAATTGTTATTTTAAATAAAAACCTAGAATGATTTTAATAAAATACATGTTATGTTAACAGAGAAGAACTTATTTTGCTATGCTTATGCTTATTAAATGGCTAAAGATGATGTAAAGCAGTAAGTCAATAGAACAAAACGTGGTATAGCTTGATGTAGAGGGGTGCTAGGGTCTTGCCTTACTGATTTACTGATTTATTGCTTTAGGGTACGTAAAATATATGTTTTTAATAAAATTTCATAAAATTTTAGTAAAAATTATTTTAAAACTTGATACTTATAAAATTTATAAACAAAAGGTATTAACAGTTAATAATAATAATAATAAATTCTTTGTTCAAAGGTAGATTTATTATAGAAGTTTTAAGAAACTTTGAAATAATTTTAGTTATAATTGAATGAGTAATATAAATGTACGTGTTTAATTAAAACATAAAATGTTTTAATAAATTATATGTTATGTTCATACAAAAGAACTTATTTGATATGTTTAAACAGTGTATATTTTAATGAACCTGGTGTGTGTGTGTGTGTGTGTGTGTGTGTGTGTGTGTGTTTGTGTGTGTGTGTGTGTGTGTGTGTGTGTGTGTGTGTGTGTGTGTGTGTGTGTGTTTTCGTGTTGGATTGTCAATGTACATATATGACAATGGCCAGTCAGATGTAAATGACTGGAGGTATAATAATACGTAAAATATGTTTTTAATAAAATTTCATAAAATTTTAGTAAAAATTATTTTAAAACTTGATACTTATAAAATTTATAAACAAAAAGTATTAACAGTTAATAATATTAATAAATTCTTTGTTCAAAGATAATGATTTATTATAGAAGTTTTAAGAAACTTTCTTTGAAATAATTTGTTATAAATCAAAATTTGAGTAATATATGGTATGGCGCACGAAACGCGCGAAAGCGTTTCACGATAAAATGCGAAAACGGTTAAACACCCATTCTGAGCTGAACGAAGTAATAAC
>JABUQX010093253.1:10000-29051 GCA_015478945.1 Trachelipus rathkii | reverse complement strand
CACAAATTTGCTCAATCTGGCTTCACGGCATAACCACTATTTCTGGCAATCGGTACCAGTTCTTCGTCAACCGTTTCTGTATGTCTGTATGAGCATTCACCAGAAAGGCCCTGCACAGAAATTTTTCACCCAATCTGTTGTAATGCAGACAACCTGAAGATATTTTTTTTTAATTTAGTTGTTCCTTATTAATTTGGAGTATAATTTTTTTTTCAGATTACGTTATTATTTCATATTTTATTTTTACTAACCTTATGCTCAATGCAAAATTTGGTGATGAATATCCGTAATATTGTTGACTAGGACTGTGCTGGTCTGAGAAAACAGATATCTCTCTACAAGCAAGGACAGCCTTCTCTCTCTTCATATTCAAATTAATCCAGTAAACCGTCATCCCCAGAAAAACTCCTTGTTTGTTGTTTCCCAGTCCAGCTTGTCCTGCGGAGTGGCTACATTAATTGAACCTTACTGATAATGTGTGGTTTTAAATCAGCCTTCCCTATTAATGCATATGACATCAAGATACCTAATCACTTTTCTTCTGGAAGGGAGGTGAAAATCAGAGTTCAGGTAGGACAGGAATTCGACAAAAACTCAGACTCCACATGTGATAGGCCAATGTCATGTAGCAGAAAACCAGAAGGAAAAAATTAATTGATCAAGCTATTGTAGAATGACAAGTGATAAACATGGTAATTTCAAATTCGAAATTTTTTGTATGGACTGTACAGTATTCTGTTATTTTTTTTAGCCCTGTTATTGTGAGACCACTATATTAGTTAACCTGTACTTTTAAAATAAACACTTACTTATTAAAGCAACTCAGAGCTCTATTTCTGCCTTAAATATTTTCAACACTTTAAACTGGGAGAATGATGGTCCGAACACTTTTTGCTGGGTTGTCTTCATTGGTTGTTGAACAGCTCCGGCCCCGCTTTGACTCTCCTTCAATTGCAGTACACAGCTCCTTGGCAAAGAAAGCGTTGTTTCTTAAAAAAAAGTTACAAAACTAAATCCTTATTCATGTAAAATAATCTTGGATGAAATAGTTAATGCTTTGAAATTAATAAAAAAGAATATAAAATTCAAAAAAAAAGTATCTGGAAAGCTACTTACGATTCAAGTAGGGCGATTTCAAGCTATGTGTTGATTTAATTTCAAAGCTGAAGGTTTTTTTTACATTTGGATCATTCAATCTTCCCTTGTAACATTACTTACTATGCTTATACTCCTTCTTGCTCTTGACAGAACCAAAGTACTTGATAAGATGGGTCAATAGGTGCTTCAAGTCATCTTGGCTGCTTTTTTCATGGGAATTACAGGCAGCATCACACTCAAAAATTTAAGGTTACACTTCGACAACTTTCACCGTTTGCAATCCTTTTTCCCTTTAAGCACTTATTCATATCTGTTTTATCTCAATTTAAACACAAAAGCACTAAAAAGGTTTAATCGCTAATCACAAGTAACCAATAAACTTAGTAATAATAATAATAATAATAATAATAATAATAATAATAATAATAATAATAATAATAATAATAATAATAATAATAATAATAATAATAATAATAATAATAATAATAATTATTAATAATTATTTTACAAATTTGTCAGTTTAATTTTCTATAATTTTATCATTAATATATAAATAAATATATATTAATATATATATATAATATATATATATAATATTATATATTATATCTATATATATATATTATATATATATATATATATATATATATATATATATTATATTATTATATATATATATATATATATATAATGTTATATATGTATATATATAATATAATATAATATAAGCGCAAACTTATTTTGATAGAGGCGCAAACGCATATTATTTAGATAGAGCGCAAATTTGCGCTCTTAAAAAAGTTGAGCGCAAATGCAAAAGCGCACATTTTTAGAAATTTCGCGCAAACGCAAAAGCGTACATTTTTTTTACCTAAAGCGCAAATTGCGCTTTGCGCTTTTGCGCTTTCATTTGCGCTTATGCCCACCTCTGGTTTTAACTACAAGCTATCCGGGCCAGAAGAATAAAAAGAATGGATAGATCAAAAGGGATAAAGCTCTCTGAAATGGTGAAGTCTTATGATGGTAGCGAAGACGTGGAGGCTTGGTTAACAAAGGTGTCCATGGTAGCAAGGATTAACAACGTGAAGGACGAAGCAGCGTTCATAACGCTATTTTTTAGAAGGGAATGTTTTGGCTGTTTTTCTTCAAATGGATGAAATAGATCAGAAAAAATTCGAACAGCACAAGGCTTGTTGATGTTATGCATAATCATTCAATATTTATATAATTTATATTTGTCTTGATTAAAGCTTGAAACTTTGCGGACGTGTTTTAACTACAAGCTATCCGGGCCAGAAGAATAAAAAGAATGGATAGATCAAAAGGGATAAAGCTCTCTGAAATGGTGAAGTCTTATGAATTATGATGGTAGCGAAGACGTGGAGGCTTGGTTAACAAAGTGTCACCCCATGGGGTAGCAAGGATTAACAACGTGAAGGACGAAGCAGCGTCATCAACGCTATTTTTTAGAAGGGGAATGCCTTTGCGCTTGTTTTTTCTTCAAATGGGTATGAAGGAGATCAGAAAAAATTCGGAAACAGCATCAAGGCTTGTTGAGGGAGGCTTTGGCATGAACGCATTTAGCGCGTATAGTGAGCTTTGGATAAAAAGTGGGAAAGAAGCCGGTCCGATGATTCGTAACGACTGAGGAGGTTAGCCTCAATTCAAAAATAAAGGATGAAATGTGCTAACGAGAACATTTGTTCGGGATGCCTACGTCAGTCGGAAAGAGTTACGAGCAATTGCCTGAAAATAGAAGATTTGAATTTGAGAAAATATTATCAAAGGCGCGAGCGTTGCTAACAGTAGAAAATGAGACTTTTATTGCGGCGGCTAAAGGCGAAGGAGGAGCAAGAATCTTTCAAAAATATTCAAGAGCTCCGATTAAATGTTTCTCATGCGGAGGGCCACATTTGAGGAAACATTGTAAAGGAAAATTTCAATGCTGGAATTGTGGCAAAAAAGTAATTTTGCAATAGAATGTGAAGAGATGGGAAACGAGAACGGCGGGCTCGCTGCTTCGGAGGCGGACTCGTCGGAGCATTGAGGGGAAATTCCAAAGAATTATTTATTGTAAAGATAATATTAAATGGAAGAAGGGGAAAGGCCCTAGTGGATTCAGGATGTTCTCTTTCTGTGGTGAAGGAAGATTGTTGCAATGAAATAGAGGGAATAAGTCGAGTAACCGCTTTCGATGGAAGAAAAATAGCCGTGAAAAGGGGAAAGTAAAGATAGCGATAAGGGGGAAAGAAATTGAGAAGGAAGTAGTGTTGACTGAAGAGCTAATAAATGGTGTGGATATGATCTTAGGACTAGATATTATATTCCAACTTGGGGGCGTCGAATTGAAGAGAGATGGAGTAAGATTTGGTATTGAGAAGGAGGAGCGGAAGGATATTCGGGTTGCGGCGGTAAAAGGGAAGAAAACTTTGAAAACAGAAGATAAGGACTTTGATGCGTATTTTGATGGGAATTATTGGGAAGTGCGGAGGAAATGGAAAGAAGGCAGGAGTCCGGATTGGAAGAACTCTGTGGAGTGTTATGAGGGAACGGGCCGGGGCCCGGGTTAGCTAAAATTAGAAATGTAAGTCAAAAACACTGAAAGTTCTTTAAAACTTAGGATGAAAATTTAATATAATTTCAATTAATTAATAATTTTAATTATAAAAAAGGAATACATTTAATTAATTCAATTAAATAAATATTTTCGAAAGAAATTTTTAGAAAATAATTGATTTTCTAGAAGAATAAGTTGTTTAAATATAAATATATATATACATTATATATATATATATTATATATATATATATATATATATATATATATATATATATATATATATATATATATATAATATATATATATATATTATATATATATATATATATATATATATATATATATATATATATGTCTTTCTTTCTTTTTCTTTTTCCTCTCCCAGGAAGGATTCTTCATCCTGTCAGCCGCGCAAGCGTCTTTCTCCAGACATCCCTTTGCTGCACTATTCCTCTTCTCTTTAGCACTCTCATTTTTGGTAGCTGACATCTTTCCAGAGAGTCCTCCACCGACTCCGCCCATCTTTTCTTCGGTCTTCCCCTTGGTCTTCTGCCCTCTGGTGTCCACTCCCATCTTCTTTTCGGCATTCTGTCCTGCTCCATCCTCTCCAGATGTCACCACCATCTCAATCTCCCACATCCATCTTTAGTATCATCTTCTTCACCCCTATATTTTCTCTAATTACTTCATCCTTATTCGTGTCTCTCCTACTCTTTCCAATCATTGTAGTTCTTAATACCCCCATCTCCGCGCTTGTATTCTACTCTCCTCTCTTCTCGTTGTTGTCCATGTTTTCCGCTCCGTACAGCAGCGTCGGATTCGTTTACTGTTAAAAATCACTTTTTTCAACCTCTATTCCGATTTTTTATCTTTCATCATGGGTATACCGCTTTCATAACTAATCCATTACTTTTCCATTCGTCGCGTAATCTCTCCGCCACTTCCTCCCCTTCTGCTAAAACATCCTCCGAGATAATTGCAGTATTTACCGCCTTCACTCCTCCCCTCTCACCACCATCCTCATCCCCTCCCATTCCTCCGGTTATTGTTAATATCTCTGTTTCTGTACGTCATCCTCATCTCTGCTTCCTCCAACTCCTCCGTATACAACTCCACCACCTCTCGAATCGTTTCCTCTCTCTCTCCCAACATGCCACATCGTCCGCATATGCCATTATGTCCCCTTCAAATTCTCCAAGTCTCTCCTCACTTTCCTTATCACCACGTCCTAAACTATAATATATAAACAGCAGGGGAAAAACACCCCCTGCCTTCACTTCCTGTTTCACCTCAATTCATCTACCGTTCTCGCACTCAGTTCTAACATTACAACTGGTCATTTCTCATACATACTTTCTATTGCCTACTGTTTAATCTACCCCTCACTCCATAGTTCCTCTCCAATAGCTCTCCAGAGCTTTCCTTGGCACCGAATCAAATGCCTTTTCAGGTCATGAACGCTACAAAGAATCTCTTGCCATATTCCAGCATCTTCTCCGAGACCATTCTAAGTGTGAATAAGAGGTCCGTCGTCCTCTTCCTCTATACCCGTACTGTTCTTCTCGAGTCTCGGCTCTACCTTCTCTCTCAGCCTCCTCTCCAATATTCTTTTCGTATATTTTCGCCAGATGGTCCATCAGTGAAATGCCTCTATAATTATTACAGCTTCCTGCATCTCCTTTACTTTTATATATCGGTATTATTATTGCTTTGCCCCACCTTTCCGGCACCTTTCCCTCTCTCCAACACTTGTTCATCAAACTGATGATTCTTCCTCTTAGCTCCTCTCCTCCCTTCACCCTTCTTCATCCTTTTTATAGCCTCCTCATATTCTTCTACCGTTATCTCTCCGCCTTCCTTCTCCTCTTCTCCTCCCTCGTCTGATCTACAACTTCTTCCTCTTGTTCTCTTTATTCTACATTTAGCAGATCTCCATAGTATTCAGTCCTCTATCATTTCTTTCTTCCGCTTTTCACAAGAATCTCTCCGTTTCTATCTTTATATTTCTAGTTACAGTTTTGGTTTTCCATACGCCTTCGCCCCATCTTAAATAGCTTTTCTTCCTTCGCCCACATCTCTCGTTATTTTCCCTGCCCTCTTCGTCTCCATCTTTTTTGCCCTCCTCTTTATTCTCTCTGCCTCATTCCTTGCCTGTACATATTCCTCCCTTGCTGCCGCTGTTCTTCTTTTCAGCCACTTCCTCATTTTCCCTGTTTTTACATTAATTGCTTTTTTCACTTCTTCGTTCCACCATGGTGTATGTCTCTTCCTAGTACTCCACCATCTTTACAAGAGTTTTTTCTCTGCCACTTCCTTAATGACATCCTACAAGTCTTCGTTTTCTTCTCCATCCTTAGGGTTCCTGCATTTCCCGTTATAATTTCGTCTCGTTTCTTGTTCTTCCAACTTCTCCACTCTGATCACTGCCCTCTTCTGCTCATTTACTCCTCCCTTCCCTCTTATCTTCATGTCTTATATATATATATATATATATATATATATATATATATATTTATATAATTTAAATAAATATATATATATATATATAATATATATATATATTATATATATATATATATATATATATAATATATATATATATATATATATATTATATATATATTAATTCAATTAAATAAATAATTTTGAAAAGAGATTTCGGAAAATATTTCATTTTCTTGAAGATATTTACTTTAAATAAATAAATACATTAATATTTTAACAATTATATTTATTTCCTTTTCCGAATTCGTTTGATATATCAAATTTCGAATATTTTTATGTTAAAAACTCGGAAAAATTATAATTTGGCCTCAATTTTAATTTGAAATCATAGTAAATACCAAAAAAAATTGATTATATTTAGGTATGTTTATATATTTTGCTCAATTTATAACAAAGGAGTAATGGAATAAAATAAATTTTTTATTTTGTTGATTTAACCCAGATCATTTTAAGTGTATTAATTTACAGTTAACCCCGGTAGAAAACCCCGGTTTTTTCTGATTTTTTGCCGGGGCCGGGGTCGCTAAAAATGGCCGGGGTTAGCCGGGGCCGGGGCCGGGGCCGGGGCCCCGGTCGGTTCCTATTGGGAAGTGCGGTGGAAATGGAAAGAAGGCAGGAGTCCGGATTGGAAGAACTCTGTGGAGTGTTATAAGGGAACAATGAAGGGAGATATAAAAGAGAAGTTTAATACTGAAGTCGAGAGATGGATCTCAGAAGGTATTTTAAAAAAATGTGGAACAGGGTGAGAGGGAGGGAAAGAATGTGATTCCAATGATGGCAGTGAACCAAGAGTCTAAAGGAAAAATAAGGCCAGTGTTGGACTTCAGGAAGTTAAACAATCATATAGAATGCCATACTGGAGATGAGATAGTCGCATGTGATGAAACTCTGAGGGTTTGGAGGAGAAAAAAAGGGAAAATCAAGCTGGTGGATTTGAAAAGCGGTTTTGTACCTGCAGTTGAGTAGACAAAAGGCTTTGGAAATATCAGGTGGTGAAGTTTAAAGGAGAGATGTATTACTTAACTAGGTTGGGTTTCGGAATAAATTGCGCTCCAAGAATAATGATGAGAATTTTGAGAGATTTTGGCACAGGATGAAAGAATAAGAGAAGCGACCAGCCATTACATCGATGACATAATTGTGAACGAAGACATCATAGGAGCGGAAGATGTAGTCATATATTTAGCAAGCTATGGATTGATGACGAAACCAGTAGAAGGTCTTGTGGATAACAGAGTGTTAGTATTAAAATTAAAAAAAAAATAAAGAAGGGAAATTAGAGTTTAGAAGAGGTGGTGAATTACCAGACCTAAAGGAAGGGGATCTTTCAAGAAGAGAAGTATTCTCAATTTGTGGAAAATTGGTGGGACACTACCCGGTTGTAGGTTGGCTAAGGGTAGCCACAAGCTATTTAAAAAGACATGTGGAAGGAAAGAGTTGGAATGATTTGGTCGATGATAAGGTCATTCGAAGTATTTAAAGAAATGTTTAGAGAGTTTGAAGGAAAGAGACCCGGTTAAAGGTTTTTGGAGGTTTGGCATGAAGATAAGGAGTAGTATGGTGTGATGCAAGCAATCTGGCTATAGGGGCGGCGTTGGAAATTGGGGAAGATTGTTGAAAGACGGATCGTGGATCAGAAAGAAGAACGACGTGGTTCATATAACGTTGCAGAATTAGAAGCGGTTATTAGAGAAGTGAATTTGGCATTAAAGTGGGGTCTGAAAGAGCTGGAAATTAAAACAGGATTCGATACAGATAATCATTGTTAGGTTTCAGCATACGATGGAAAGAAAGGTGAAAACAAGAGGCGCAGCGGAAATGCTAATCAGAGAAGATTGGGGGTTCTGAGTCAGCTGATAATAGAGTTCGGGTTATCAGTGAGTGTAAAGTTTGTAAGATCAGAGATGAATAAAGCTGATAGTTTAACCAGAGTCAGGAAATCTTGGATGGGAATTTTCGAAGAAGGAGAGCAGAGGGAAGAGGAAATTGCTGCTGTCGCGAGTATCGAAAAGGAAGTTAAGGATTTGCATGAAAAACATCATTTTGGGGTGAATAGAACCTTGTATCTGACGAAGATGGTTGTACCGGAAGCCACGAGGAAAGTGGTGGAGAAATGCGTGAAGGATTGCAAAGCGTGCCAATCAATAGATCTTGCGCCAGTAAGGTTCGGGAAAGGGGAATTAGGAGTAAGCAGGAATTGGTGGAGGGTGGCGATCGACGTCACGCATTACAAAGGGGAAGCATTACCTGTCAATTGTTGATTGCGGACCGAGCAGATTAGCAATTTGGAAAGTTTTGAATAATGAGACGGCAAGAGAAATCATTAGGAAGTTGGAGGAAGTGTTTGTGGAAAAGGGGCCAATGAAACAACTTTTGATGGATAACGGTACGGCGTTCAGATCAACTGATGTAGAGAGGTTGTGTAAAAAATGAAATATTGAACGGGTCTTTAGAGCAGCAAACAGAGCAAGTGGCAATGCAATAGTAGAGAGAAATCACAGGACGATCAAGAGAATGGCAGAAAGGGGGGGAATTACCCCGGAGGAGGCGACGTTTTGGTACAATATGTCGCCAAAGAATGGATTAGAAGATAAGAGCGTCCCTCATAGGTCTATTTTCAAATATAGATGGGGGCATCCACTTGAAAGAAGGAAGTCTGTGGATTCTGGTAGAAGCGGTTCAAGGTTCAAAATTGGAGAGGAGGTGTGGGTAAGACCTTTGCAAAATAAGTGCACAACGAGATGGATGAAAGGAAAGGTAACAAGAATAAATTCTAAATTTAATGTAGATGTAGGGGGAATCCCGAGGCATATAAAAGATTTGAGGAAAATAGTGTGATGATTTGAAAATCATGGGGGGGCGTGTATTAGGAATATAGATATTAATAGATAATGAGCACCGCGGATTAATAATAAATTCTTATGTTATTTAAATTCATTCAATATTTATATAATTTATATTTGTCTTGATTAAAGCTTTAAACTTTGCGGACGTGTTTTAACTACAGTATGGGAGAGGTTGCGATCAGGAAAGACAGCAGATGAGCCCACACTGTTCCCTGTTTTAGAGCCGTCAGTAAACACTGGAGTAAATTCATCGTGAACTGCGGAATGAGACATGAATGATGCGTTTAACAAGGCAGCAGGATAGCTAGATTTGGAGAGATAGGTCAGAGCCAAGCAAATAGCCAAAGGGGAATAGCCAAAGTGTGTACCCTTCGTCAAAAGAGAAAGGCAGCACCTTTTGAAAAGGGATGTTGAGAAAATTAAAGATGTTATAAATCGTCTTTGCAAATGGCCAGTAATTAGGATTCTGAGGTACTTCCTGCTAATCGGTGTCAGAGCAGACGGTATTGGGGTTTGAAAACGAAGATAACTTGTACACATGATGTATTCTCTTCGAAGAGTGTGGCATCACATTGGATTCAACTTCAAGGCTTACCTGGGGGGGACGATCGGAACGCTCCAGTGGAGATACGGATCGCTTCGTTTTGAATGGGATCTAACAGGTGTAGTAGTGTTGTGGAGGCCTGATCATATACTGCACATCCATAATCCAGTTTCGATCGGATTAGGCTATGTAAAGACGTAAAAAGGGATTTGCGATCAGCACCCCAGATTTTGAGGCAAGATTGACGTAACCAGGTCAAGGGAACGATGACCAGAGTTGTTTTCAGCTGTTTAATATGTGGGGGCATTTGTTAAGTGGTCATCTAGAAATTTGACCCTTTGAAGTTTACAGAATGGGGCGAACCATATTAAGGTTAGATTCGCTGGAAGAAGGGTGACAAGTTCTTCGATTCCCTTTTTTCTTAAAAAAAGCACTGCTGAGGTTTTGGTGGGAGAAAAATGGAAGCCATGGGAGTTTCCCCATGTGAAATATTTTTTTTCTTTTCCCCCCCAAATTAAAAAAGGGGGCCAAGTTTTTTTTTTTTTTTGTAAAAAAGTTGCCGTTTCGAGAAAAGGCAAGGCCTGCACCCAGCTATATATAACGCAAGTCATCAACCATAGAGAGAAAAATTGACCGTCGCTGGGGATAGAAGTAACCAATGCATTAAACCGAGAGCAAATAGTAGGAAACACTAGAGACACTTACTTTCTGCGGAAGCTCTTCATCCAGGTTAAAGTTGGCGTGACAGATAGGAAGATCACCGAACCTGGATGGATCTGTTTGAAAGAAGGCATTTTATGAAAAGAGGGAGTTGTCCGCGAAAACCAGCGAATGGAGTTTAAGGAGGATCCCAGTTCTCCACGTTGTGTGGTAAGCTTTTTCCAGGTCAAAGAAGACACCAAGAACTCCCACCAGTTGAGAAGCGGCTATCCAGGGATGTCATGTATAGTTTAACAAGGGGTTCAGCGGTCGAAACGATTTTGCGAAAGCCAAACTGGAAGTTTGAAAAAGCTTGGCAACTCTCCAGAACAGGTAGTGAGAAGGCGGCCTGAAACCAGTTTCTCCATTAATTTACAGTTATGGCAGGTCAGTGAAATTGGTCTTGGATTAATCCGCAACTTCGATCTTTTCCAGGTTTGGGGATAGGATTACAAAAGCTATAGTCCAAAATAGATGGAAAAGAGGATCAATCCATATTCTGTTATATAGGATCCAGCAAAAATGCTGATGCTGAGGGATGTTTATGACGGAGCATGATATACGAAATTATGTCTGGACCAAGGCACAGTCTTTGCTATTTGCCAGTGCAGTTTGAACTCTGGCAAGTGTAAAAGACGGTTTAGGTATGATCTTCCACTTTCGCTGTTGAAATGTCTGGCCAGTGCGAGTTGTCAGTTTTCAATTTTGAAGGCTTCAGGATAAGCGAAGAACTCGAAATGGCTAGAGAACTATAACCTAATGCATCTGCAACAGCAGCAGGAGCGGAGATTCGTAAATGTAACAGTTTATATTCAGGACCCATAACGGAGACTGATGAGTGAGGAAGTTGTGGAGCGACGAGATATTCTTTTTCTGTGAAACTTTCCACACTAAAGGAAGGAGAGTTGTGGAGTTACAGTCGAAATGTAAGTTCGAAAAAAATTGTTTACGTGTTTGTGATTAATTCGCCGAGATCTTGCCTCAGCTGCTTTAAAATGATCATGTTTGGGTTCGTACGGGCCTTTTTGTATGCCTGTAAAGTTTCGTTCTTCTCGCGGTTAGCTTGTGGCATCTTCTGGGACCACAAGGGTTGCCGACGCTTCGCCTGCGAAGATTGTGGAATGTAAGCTTCCGCTGCCGCAAGATGACGACTTGCTGGAAAAAACAGCGAAAGGCATCATCTACAGTTGAAAACCGTTTATTGAAGGAGAAAGTGGATAGCTGTGGCTTGATTAAAAAGGGAGCCCAACTCCGCTCGGTCGTAAACGCCAGCTGGAGCAGCTAGGTTTAACATTTGGGCTAGGTACAAGCTCATTAAAGCTAATGGGTAATGGTCACTGCCGTATAAATAGATCAAAGCGGGACCAATGGTAAAGCGGATCCAAAGGGAATGGGAACAAAGGAAATTATCAATACATGAAAGAAGTGTGTGTATCTAAACGTTCATATGTAGGGAGTCCTGTGTTAAGGCATCCCAGGAAAAGGGGTGTAAAGATCTACAAGGATATTGGATTTAGACGAAGTGACCAGAGTCCCCCCATAAGGGGTGGCGGAGTTTGAAGTCTCCTAGTAATAACCGCGAGAATGGAGTTGTTTAAAAAGATCAGTAAGTCACCTTAGTAAATTCACTACTCGGAGCCAAGTAGATTTGAGCAGATAGTATAGGTCCGGTGGGACAAATGAATTCTTTGCTGCTACGGCATGAAGTCAGTTTGAGAGGACGGAGAATTAGCGTACAGATTTATGAATGAGTATTCCTGCACCTCCCCTATTCATTGTCACCTCTTTCTATAGAGATTGGCGGCGATTTATATTCAGATGGTGAAAGAAGTCACGATGACATAGCGAAGTTCTTGCAAACATATGCACTTGGTGTACATATGTTTATTAGTTGGAACAAGTTCTTCAAAATTAGAATAGTAGCCACGACAATTCCATTGAAGGAAGGTGGCCATGCTGTATTGTTGTAAATGTTATGATGATGATATCTTTTGGAGACAATTGTCTCTATGTGACTGAGGGTAATGTGGAGGTAGATTCAGATGAAGAAGAAAAGCTGAGACGTGGATCTCGACGAGGAGGAACAACAAATCCTGGTGGTAAAGAATAGTCTTACACCAGGGATTTGTGTTTTACGACTGCTTTTGGAAAGGGGTTGTCAGTTTTATCTGGTGGAGGGATTTCGCCAAGAATGCGAGATAAGCTGAGTTCAACCAAGTCCAACTTATTATGTGGGTTTGATTGGTCAATAGAAGAGCAACCAAAATGCTCATGTTTATTAATGGGAGTGGAATCAGTATCTGCCAAGTAAGCAGATTCGGAAATGTGTAAGGGAAGTGGAGTTGCTTCCATGGAAACGGGGAAGGAAGATGTTACCGGAAAAGTGTCATCTTTTTGAGAAGGTGTTGGAGTCGCGATAAAGGGTTCCAATATGGGATTCGTTGGATTGACAAGGTCCGATACTGGAGACTTCGCTAGTAATTCGTCGTGGGAGTGATTTTGGGAGATTGGACGATTTAAGTTTGGAATGGGGACCTCTGGGTCTCCCTTCATGCCTCCAATAGAACCAGAGAGCTTAGAGCGCTTGCGGGGTTTGCGTTGGACAGTCTTCCATTCGCATTTCTCAGAAGCGCAGGAAGTATTAGAAAAAGAGTGGTTCATCACATCAAGCTCCATTTGGGAGCTGTTGTCCATTTCATCTGCTAAGGTATAGAATCCCTTGGAGAGCGCTGAGATGGGAAATTCGGAAGAAGAATTATAGGAAGACTCAGAAGAGCTAGAATTATCCTGCAAACTATTAGAGGGTTGATTGGTGGGCTGTCCGATAGCTGCGATTGTTTGGGTACAATCTATTAAAGTAGTTGCTTTTGTCTCTTGAGTGGACTTATGGCGAGGTCTCTTCTGAGTTACATTTTTTACGTCTGGGGTTAGTGTGTTTTTGTTTAGAAATTCGGACGCTCTGTATTTTAACGAATAGTCTTTAGCTTAGCGATTATTCTTTTCTTTGCGTTTGGTGACATATTTTTCAGGAATTTGAGTAACGGTGGGAGGCGAATCAAGGGACAAAGACAGTCCTCTTGCATTAGTTTGGAGAATTCATGGGGTAGGCATGTTACAGTGTGTCTTGAAAAGAAGTGTTTTCCAAGATTTGTGTGGATTGAAACCAGCTCAGTTTTCATTGCTGGGTTTGTTGAAGGTTAGTACTCGGAATAGGGTTGTTATGGCTTTTGGACAAGAGATTGGGTCAAGGGCTGCTTTTGTTCAATTTGAGGAGTCGGTGGCGTGGGCAATACAGGCAGATAGGATACAGTAGCTGCCTGAGCTTCGCTGGGATTTTGGGGAGGAGTTCTGCTGGGATGAGTTTGTATGGGTGGAAAAGCACGCTGAGGAGTGGGGGGCACAGCTGTGATTGTGGACGCAAGATCGCCTTGTCTTGTAGATATTTTTTCATCAAGCTGGGCGTTATGGCATCTCTTCCCTGCTTCATTTTGTGTATGGTACATAAATTCCAAAACCTCCTGTTCAAACAGGTTAAACGGGCATTTGAAGGAAGAAGCACTGTGGGCTCGTCATCCACAGTTTCTACAGTTAGGGGTATGTTCACAGGGAGTGTGAAATAATTCCCGGCAGACTGGCATATTTCATCCGGTCCCCTACAGTATTTCGGGGATGACCAAACGTTGACAATTTAAGCAACGTCTTGGTCGAGGGACAAACGTGCGCGAAACACTGTGCTGGTAAACCCTATTTTTCCTTTGTAGGCGGATAAGGGTATTAAGGTCAGCAGTAAACGAGGATTTGGTTTGTCAAGGCTATCCCGACGGGGGAAATCTATAAACGTTTCTAACGGAAAATCTTTTCTGTTTGGGAGATTTTCCATGATGACAGCTGCTATCTTCGTCTTTCTGTTCATAACGATAAAGTGCCTTTAGATGTGTTTTCTTATTTCATCAGGAGTAGAAATAAGAGAATATCTTCGAAGAGACGTTAAGGATGACAGAATAGAACTTGATTTCGGGTAGCAGCTTGTACGAGAATGGAACCTATTTCTCGATTAATGTGACTGGAGGGTCTTCAACGCCTAAAACATTTTCAAGTGCATTACTGAGAAAAATGGTTCTGTGCTCAGTAAAAGCTTTGGAGGAAGTGGATCGCAGTATGTTGGTACATCGGTAATTATGTATCTGCTGACATGTCCTGGAGGGGGTGAAGCATTATGGATGAACGAATTGAAAGAACGACTGCTGACGAGGGGCACCTTTGAGGGATTGCCCCGATCGTTTGGGCACCTGGGGCTGCAGAGGCGCGTGCCAGGCGACTGATCGCCTGCGGACAGCAGAGGGCCAATCCAGGTGAAGTGGAGGTTAGACAGCGCTATAAATGTTCCGAGTGCAATTCAGAGGTAAGTCCATTTATCGCGTCCAGGTTCGAATTCTTTAAATCCATTCAGGTTCCGAGGCTTCGTAAGGTTATCCATGTGTTTATTATATTAAAGGGGTCCCCCCTCATGGTTGTCGAAGACCCTATGAGGTTTGTGCCCGAGAACCAACCGCGTTAAGCGGCGGGGAGTCTCTTATTATAGATGTTCCAAAGGGGTCAGGGAAAAAAGCCCCAACCTGGTGCTAGGTCGTGTGTACCGAATCACGACAAGTGGATGCGGCTCACAACCCTTCAGCACAGATGACGCCAGATGCCCCTTCCGTAAGGAAGGGGTCATTGGCGTTCATCTACCTTCATTGGGGGAAAAAATCGCTTTCTTCGCTCTAGGACGCTTGAAGGGCGGGGCGGTATATCCCGCCAACAGGCGTCCAGAGAGCCCTCCAACCGCCTATCAAGGTGAGCGACTGACTGGGGGGATATAATATAATATATATATATATATATATATATATATATATATATTATATATATATATATATATATATATATATATATATATATATATATATATATATATATATAATATATATTATAATATATATATATTATATATATATATTTTTTTACATATATAATATATATATATATATATATATATATATATATGCCGAATTATTTTATTCGACAAAGAAAATAGGAATAAAAATCTATTTTTATCCTAGCCTATTAAAATTTTCTTTCCGACGTCCAGAAAATTCATATAAATAAAACATTTCTCCCCCATTTTCCCCCCTTCTCGACTTGTAAATTCTCTTACTGGTCGACCTCCATCGTACGTTTTCCAATCCCCCCCCCCTTGCTTCTCTGTACAGATAAAAAGACTTCCCGAGTTTCCATTTCGCCTATTTCATAATTTCTAATTCTAGTGCTTTTTCTTTGTTTTGTTCGTCGATCTTTATATTTTTCATGACTCCCATTTATATATTCCTGGGAATTAAAAACTTTTTAAAGTCGTTTTCATGAAAATTTCTGCAAAGAAAATTTAAAATCATTTCCCCACGTGAGGTTTTTTAGCATCACTTTAAGGGAGTATCATCTCTCCCCCTCCCCTCCTTCCACTTTCTTCTGGCCGACAACCGCCCATGCGAAATCACTTTTGATTCGAGTGCGATCCTATAACATGTGCGTGTTCCGAACCTCCTATTTCATAAACATTTCAGCTGGTAAGTCTAAATTTTTTTTATACTATTATAATCCATATTGTCTAAAACTTTTCAGCCATACACCTAGGGACAGTTTTTAAATAAAACTTTAATACCACCTTCTTGCTTTTGGGCAGATAACTCATGCCCGAGCGTTTTTGTGAGGCAAGGCTTAGGCCAACGCTTTTGAATAGTTCCATTTTTAGATATTATTTTTACGAATTTGGAAAAATAATATTATTATTAAGGTAAAAGCCCTGCTGAAAAAAATCATTATTTCTTTTATGGAAGACTCTATTATTTTTAACTATCAAAATTTTAGTCTCTTCTATTATTATTATTATTATTATTTGAGTAGCTAGCCACTGTGAAAATTGTGAAATGCGTAATATTATTATTATTATTATTATTTCGGTCTCTAACACGTTGATATTCGGTAGAGTTTAATAAATATATATATTTTAAGATGATGGGGAAAAGTGAAAGGCATCTTTATTTTTATTTTTATTATTAGTATTATTTATTTAGAGTTTACTAAAATTCAGTTTTTGAAATCACACTTTCAAATAAGTCTAAAAATCTTATTTGAGAGTGAACCTTCGGAGGAAGGCGCCTCAGGGTCATGCCCGATTTTTCAAAATTTACTTTGAGGACTTTAATATTTGTTTCCTTCCTCAAAATGAATATCAGTTATGTAACGAAAAATTGTTATTATTATTATTATTATTGTTATCATTTTTTATTATTATTGAACCGCGATGGAAAAGCGAAAGACCTTATTTATTTTTATTTTTTATCACTTTCGTTGTGATTTGAGGCGCGATGGAGAAAAGCGAAAGATATTTTTATTATTAGTATGATTTATTTAAAGTTTAGAAAATTCATTTTTTTTGAAATCACACTTTCAAATAAGTCTAAAAATCTTATTTGAGAGTGAACCTTCGGAGGAAGGCGCCTCAGGGTCATGCCCGATTTTTCAAAATTTACTTTGAGGACTTTAATATTTGATTTTCTTCCCCAAAGTGAACATCAGTTATGTAACAAAAATTTTAGTAGATTTAGGGATTTTTGAAAATTTTGTTCTGAATGAAATTTAATTTTCTTTAGTTCTTCTCCTCTCCGGTATTTTTGAGAGGACGTTCCGAATGTTTGTCTTTTTGTATTTTTTTTGGTATTTTAGAAGCATTCTGATGTTTTTGATTTTTATGCCAGATAAGGTATTTAATATTTTATTTTCTATAAGTTTTTCAGAAGGGTGATATTAATTTTTGTATGTATATTTTCTATAAGTTTTTCAGGAGAGTAATATTAATTTTGATTTGTATATTTTCTAAGTTTTAAGGAGGAAAATTTTATTACATTTTTGTGGAGAAAGGTAATTTTTTTCCCATTTGAATTCAGATAATATTATGTTTCGATTTTTTTATGAATGTAATCTGTTTGTTTTTTTTGGGGGGGAAATCTTTTCGATTTTTTTTATTTTTAGTAGGTTTATTGGTAACGAAGATCAGTGTTTAGATTTTCTATGAGTGGCGTTAGTTTGTCTTATATGAGACATTGGTCTTTTGGTTCTTGAGAGTTGACAAAAATTGTTTTCTTTTTTTATCAGAAAACTTTTTGGTCTTGAGTTCCCTAAAACACTGTGGTTTTAGTGGTGTTTTTGAAATTTCATTTTTGATACATTTTAAAGTTTTTCCTCATCCGTATATTTTGAGAGTAGTCTAAATGCAGTATAGGAACAATTTTTTTCTCTCCAGTATTTATGAGAGTATGTTCTGAATGCATTTTTTTCTCTGGTATTTTGAGAGTATGTTCTGAAATGCATTTTTTTTCCTCCGGTATTTTTGAAGTATGTCTGATGCAATTGCTCTCGGTATTTGAGAGTATTTTTTTCTCTCCAGTAATTTTGAGAGTATGTTACGATTTATAATTTTAAAATTTTTTTCTCATCGGTATATGTATTTCATTTATAAATTTTTGTTTTCATTTTTCAAAAATTTTTTCTCATCGTATATGAGAGGGTGTTATGTAAACTAAGAACGTAGGTTCTATTTGTGTTATACTGTATGACATGTAATGCTGTTTTTTTTTTAATTTATGTTAACAGCGTTCTGAAGGATCCGGTAATTTGATCCTATGAATTAATGTCAGATCGTATATGCCCATTAAAGTTTTCTTGTTTTTTTGAAATTTAATTTGTGAAAATTTTATATGTTTCGATACTAATGCCTTGCCACATATGGCTCAATTATACTTTCAAAATAAAATTTCCAAATTTTTTTTAATCTACTTTTGTTCTTAAATTGATTCCATTTTTATTTATATTGGAAATCAAGGTAGTGATTAGAAAATAAAATTTATTGGAAAAAATTGTTGTTGTTGCGCGCCCTGTCTCCAAGACATAATTAGTAGATATCACAGAAAGAAATTTTGTGATATATATACCTATATATATATATATATATATATATATATATAAATAATATATATATATAATATAATTATATTATAATATATATATATTATTATATAATATATATTATATAATAATATATATATATATATATATATATATATATAGTATATATATATTATATATAATAGTATATATTATAATAATATATATAATATAATATATAAATATTATATATATAATATGTATTATATATTATATATATTATATAATATACTATATATATATATATATCTATATTATATATATTTATAATATATACATATAATATATATATTATATATTAGATTGGAATATATATATATATTAATATTATTATATATATATTATATTAATATATATTTATTATATATATAGTATATATTATATATACTTATATTATATATATATATAAATATAATATTATATATATTATAATTATTATAATAGAATATGTATTCTATATATAAATATTATATATTTATATATATATATTATATTTTAAAAAAAGATATTTATATTTATGTATTATATTTTAATATTATATATATATAATATATATAAGTATATAATATATATATATATATAGTATATAATAATTATATATATATATATATATTATATATATATATATAATATATATATATAATACTATATATATATATATATATATATATAAATATATATAATTATTATATATATATATATATGATTATATATAATATATATATATATTATAATATATATATTATATATTATATATATA
>JABUQX010093253.1:0-5000 GCA_015478945.1 Trachelipus rathkii | reverse complement strand
ACAATATTTAAAACTGCACATATATATATATTATATAATATATAATAATATATTATATATAATATATATAAATATATATATATATATATATAATATATATATATATTATAATAATATATATATATAATATATATATATATATATATATAATATATATATTATATATATAGTATAGTATAACATAGTTTAAAATAATTTAAAAACTGCACAAAATACATATATATATATATATAAATATATAAATATAATAGATATAATATATATATAATATATTATATATATATATATATAATATATATATATATATATATATATATAATATAATATATATATATAATATATATATATTCTTTTTTTTTGGGAGCGCATGTACAGGCACAATCTCGGCCACTAAGAAGCTGCCAGACCAGGTTTAACCAAACCAGGGATTGCGCCTAAAGACAGAATAACAAAGATGATGGACTAATAAAGTGTTAGGAAAATGGCAATTTCAGAAAGGAATCAAAGACAGCGGCACTAGTAAATATAGGAGACTGCCGAGAATTACTATCAATTTGCCGTGCATGTGGGGATGCGCCACCGAGGTCCGCAAAAAAATCGGTAGGACAATGGTCAAATTAGGATAGTCAACAAAGAGAGGATGCATAAACATCGGGGTAATCAATGTGAACAAAAACTGCAATGGGAGGGAGGGGGAGAAGAACCCAGAACATATAAGTGCCCGAGCGAGCATTTTGATTGGCCGATTCAAAGACGTCCAAAATAGTTCCTGCAGGTGGTTTCGTCGAAACGTGGTATGACCAACACTCCAACTGGGCTGACCCACGAGTGTTGAGCCAATGGTTCAGAGCTTTAACATACCCTGCCAACAACTCTAAAAAAAACCCCCCCAGGGGCCGAAAAAAGGGGGGGGCTGATGATAAAAGTCTGAAGAGAAGGAAGTAAGCCCATTCAATGCTAAGGGGGGAAGAACAAAAACTGGAAATTCCGATGACGAATCAGTCGAAGTCACCTTGGCTTCCCTGTCGGCGCTTCATTCCCAGGTCACCTCCACCATGGAAGGGGTTCCAGCACAAGTACCTGCATCATATATTGTGTGAAGTCGATGGAGGAATTGTTGAATAACCAACACCAGAGGATTTTTTTGAATATAGGATCTGAAGAGCCTGTAGGGCACTACGAGAGTCCGAGTAAATTACATATGAAGCATATACAGTGATAAACAGAATCCGAGAGTGCCATCAAAATGGCAACCAGCTCCGCCGTGAATGTCAAGCCAAAATGAGAGTGAGTGAGTGAGTTAGAGCTCGGTCCGGGAAAACCGCAGAAGCCCCAACTCCGGCGACCATTTTAGAGAATACGCCCGTAGCGATCCGAAGGCCTGCATTTTGAACAAAGGAAGCCCGAAGCTCTGATGGGTGATGGTGAGACTTGGACAGCGATGACAGAGCTAGACATATTGAGGGAGCCGGATATAACCAGGGAATAAAGTTTATATCGTGGAAATAAGACAGTACCCTCAGAAGAGGGATGTGCAGATGTGTCAGACAGTTGTACACAATTCCACAAAAGGCCAGTATTGCAACGAGTTTGGGGACACCCCAATAGCGGGAGTCAGCCAGGCGGTGGGAATTGCTCGGAGAAAAGCAGGAACACATGTATCCTCTCGACGGGGAGGGAGGACAGCACAATCAGACCTCCACTCTAAACTCGCTCGAGAGAACGGAAGGCGTCAGTAGCGATCGAAGGCCTGCATTTAGGACAGGGTCCAGGGTGCGAAGTAAGGTTGCGAGGACTTGACATACACACTTCCGTTGTCACAATTTGAGACAAAACCGAGAGTGGAGTGTAGGCGTTGGAGGGATCTGCTGCCACCCCCCCCCCCAAGACTGCGGAGAGATGATGTGGGTTAAAAGCCTTGGAACATTAAAGCTTTAGGTGTACAATATGCAGAGCATACGAAAGGTGTCACGGAAGGATGAGTCAAAGGAATTTATTTCTGACCACTACCGGAACGGGTGCTTCACTTAGGTAAGAGGTCGCTGAGGAAGGAGGCCGATTACCCCCTCTCACTCTTCTTCCGAAGGCGGAAAACCGAAACCTATGCGAATCCCCCAGTCATTGTTTTATTGATGGCTAACTGGAGTCGACGCTCAAGGTGAGACCACGAGCTCCAGAAACATGTAAAAGGTTGCATCGAAATATAAAGAGCATTTGAAAGTGTCCGGAATGGATTTGGTCGATATCATTTAAAAAGCGTGGCAAGAAAACAAACGCTGAGACACTTGCCCTGGGAATCCCCTCATCCAACATGAAAGATGGGATAACACCGAAGTACAGCGAACTTATGGAACTATTAGTCAACATCGATGAATAAACTCGGCAATCACCTCGGAGCACCAAAAAGTAGTTGAGAAGTGAATACAAGTTCTCCACGAGTATCACAAGCCGTTTCATCCAGAAATCAAAAAGAATACCGCCAGGCACTTCGTTATTAGCAGGAGATAGGCCTCACGGTATCATGGTCAAGGCGAGAAGCAATGTATCTTCTGTAGAACGACGAGCCCGGAAATCAAACTGAAGTCAGATAAAGGCGGTGGCGCGCCTCCAACACCAGAAGAAGACGACCAGCTACCATCTCCTAGGCAGATTGCAAGTTGGCAAATGAGGGAAAACGCCGCTGGTTATCCGCCACAGTGGATCTCTTACCAAGGTTAGGAATAGGGACCCATATAAGCGTCGATCATATGGAGAAAAAACATTTCACCACCCAAAGTCTTCTAAACAAATCAAGAAGTAAGGCTGACGAGTCGGCATGAAGGTGTCGGTCATCACGAACGAGATGCCATCTGGACCAAGGTTACCATCCCTACACTTCGAGAGGGCAATCCTATAATCAAACTGGTAAAAAAGATGGGTTAAAGGAAAGTCCTCACTCCGTTTGGGGGAGAAATCAGGAGGTTGGAGCCAGAGTTACGGATTTTTTGAAAAGCCTTAGTATAGTGAATAAACATAGATTTTAGAAAAGCAGAAAACTGTAACAAGCAAGTCGGAAATGGTGCTGAGTGCCGAAAGAGTATCAGAAATCCCGGGTCAATCAAGATGCGATGGGAGAGAGATGAGAACGTTTGGAGTTTCTTCTTTACCACCTTCCACACCGAGGATAAGGGTTGTATCAGAGTTAACTCTCGACGCGTAAGAACCAAAGTAGAGACTGCGAATGCGGCTGTTAATACAACGAGATCTCGCAGCTGCAGCCTTGTAAATAATCTTATTGTTCATCGTTGGAGAGCTTTTCTCGATTCGCCTGCCCTGAGAACACTCGTGAAACCACCAGGGATTGGCAGGTCGGAGACTGAGAGATATGGGCTCTGATGCCATAAGAACAATGGACGAAAAGAAACTGAAGGCATCCTCTATAGCAGGGAACACCTCAGCACTTGAGAACACAAAGATCGCCGTTGCAGAGTGAAAAACGAGCAAATCAGAACGATCGTATCTTCACCTTGAGCTCAGAGGCAAGTTCCTCCTAAATAATTGGATAGTGATCATTCCCACACAGATGATCGAAACGAGACCACCGAAAGCAATCCATCGCGGACACTGAATTAAGAGACACATCAATACAGGAAGAAGTATTGACATCCAGCCGTTCGTAAATTGGAAGACCTATGTTAAGACAACCCAATGAAAAAGGAACCAGCAGATCATTAAGAATGTTGGCATTAGGGGAAATGACCGTGTCTCCCCACAATGGATGACACATATTGAAGTCTCTCCTAAGAGGGGCACTGTGGGGGTATTTGGATTCACGACGAGCGAGATCACCTGCCCCACGAGTTGCAGCTGAGCAAATATAAGAAGCACAACGTAAAGGCCTCGAGAGGACTCGTGTGCGCCAATGTGGTCAGTTGAAGAGTGTGAGGGAATGAATTTTTGATGAGAATCCCGGCACACCCTTTGTCATGAGCACCTCGTTGGAAGGATTTAAGTGGTGGTTGATATTCGGATGGAGAAAAGAAATCACGTCCGCAAAGCTGCAATATGTTAATTAAAATTGTAAGTTCTTCAAAGTTCGGGTAGTATCAGCGGCAATTCCATTGAAGAATCTTAACCATGATGAGAACTTATTCGAGTGAGCGAGGAGTAACGATAGTTTTTCTATCCGTTTGAGAACGGCTTCGGTTGATGCCGTATATTCTGATGGCCAGGACCAGCGGAGGACAGTGTATCCCGACGGCATAGGCAGGTCATGAAGAAGGGAGAAGGTGCGGTGCTGAGAGGAACCACTTATGGCAAGTTCATCCACGCCTGATGCGTGGGAAGGGGCAGAAACCGTAGGAGTGGACTGATGCGCACAACGGACATTGTGGATCATGTCGTCCACTAGGACATTTAAGCAATTGTTGGAACCTGACCTAGTAGTAGTCAGGGGAGGGCCAAGGGGGGGGGGGACCTGACTGAAGATGGTCTTTGCCTTTCTTTAAAACGTTATCAATTTGAGGAAACATTCACAAAAAGCAAGAACACCGTTCGAACTGCAACACCGCAATAAACAAAATAACAATGAAGTAAATGAAAAATAAACATCCGACAGCCGAACAAGGGGCTAAAACAACGAAAACCAACATAAAGGGGAAAAATGTACATCCCAGCTCCGGCAATGAGCTCAAGCACAAAAACCACACACTGTGGCAGTGGGCTGTATTTGTGGCCTCGGGTTAACTCCCCGGAACACCGTGTCGGTCCACTTTTGGTCATTAGTCCATCGGTGCACCACAAGAAACAACCGCGGTGCCCGGGATTATACACCCATGTGCAGGGCAGCCTCCCCAGTGGTTAGCTAAAGGTTCGGGTTCCCTACAGTGAGCGGCCCGGTCAAAGGCAAAAGGATCGGTTAAAAACCTGTACCCTCAACGACGGGGAACGGAGCACAGGAGGGCCCCACGCCAGTACTAGGATGGACACCAAGAGGGATACTGGGCCTTTAGAAGGGAAGG
>JABUQX010093252.1:30000-33925 GCA_015478945.1 Trachelipus rathkii | reverse complement strand
ATATATTATATATTATAATATATATATATATATATATATATATAATATATAATATATATATATATATATATAATATTATATATAATATATATATAATATAGAGAGAGAGAGAGAGAGAGAGAGAGAGAGAGAGAGAGAGAGAGAGAGAGAAGAGAGAGAGAGAGAGAGAGAGAGAAAGAGAGAGAGTTGACCAGCTTGTTTTTTTAAAATTAAATTGTTTTTAGTAAAAAAAAAAAGGACGCATCTGATAAAACTTTTATTTTTTTTCCGTTTAAAAAAAAAATCTATCGGAATTTGATAAGCAAACACTCGCAAAAATCATTTGCAAACCTCGAATAAAAATTAAATGTAAAAAAAATTATTTTGGAATAATTTCTCTTTCATCTTTATCATAAAAATCATACGCCAAAAGCAAGATCTGGCGCGACCATTATAAATCTCTTATAAAACGAAAATAAATTAAAAACACAATGTAAGAATTAAATAAATTACTTATAAATAAAAAGAAAAAGACAAAACGAATCAGCAATTATTATAGTATATATATATAATATATATATATATATATATATATATATATATATATATATATATATATATATTATATATATATATATATATATATAATATATATATATATATAGATATTATATATATATATTATTATATATTATGGTAAAAGTTACTTAACGCCCACACGGAACGGGAGCTCGGATCAAAAAAAAATTTTCACAGGTAGCCTCTATGATACATAAATAGACGTTTTAGGGTCGAAATGAAAAAAAAAAAAAAAAAAAAAAAAACATATCTCAAAAAATACAATAAGCTAAAAAGAAAAGAATACATTTGTTTGGAATCCTTGTTAAAATTTTATGTAGAGGTAAAAAAAAAAAATAGTTGTTAATTAATTATAGTAATATGAGGAGAAAGCCTATTTAAGACCTTTTATACGTTACTCGTTAAAATAAATAGACTTTCTATTATAGTTTTGTTTTGTTTTTTTAATTAAAGAATACCCCAAGGGTATACCGCACCGATGGCAGGAGTCGGGGTCTCTCGGCCTTCCGGGGAACTACGGGGTAGGACTATTTCCCCCCCTCCGGGGAGGTCTCCGGACCCCCGCTCTTTTGTATTTGGTGTCGCAGGGGTTCCTCCGCCCCTCCCCTACGGGGTATGGAAAACGTCCCCCCCTGTGTTCCCCGTCGGCTCGAGCCCCCTACATTGCCGTGTAATACCTTTACAAATAATATATATATAATTTCGCCCCTAGAACAGGTAAAAAAAAAAAAAAAAAAAAAAAAAAAAAAAAAAAAAAAAAAAAAAAAAAAAAATTCATTTCGACCCTAGAACATCTATTTATGTATCATAGATGCTACCTGTGAAATTTTTTTTTTGATCTGAGCTCCCGTTCCGTGTGGGCGTTAAGTAACTTTGTATAATATATTATATATATATATATATATATATATATATATTATATATATATATATATATATATATATATATATATATATATATATATATATATATATATAATGAAAATCTTATTATTGGTACGAACATGGGCGTAGGCAGGGGGTGCAGGGGGGGGCACTTGCCCCCCCCCTAAATCTTGGCGAAATAAAAATATGAACTTTATATGTTTGCCAGACGACGTTTTTAAGGGTTAGTAGTAGAAAAACTGAAAAACACATCAATCGATAGATAATGAAGTAGTAATTACTAATTAATAACGTATTATATTATTTTTTCTAAAGTTTTAATGTGTTTTCGTTTTCATATTGGCTTAAAGTCAACTAGCTTTGTGCTTTTATACAGCTGGATTCTTCTGACATTATTCTCCGCTAGAACTTTCAGTATGTCGATAGCATTTGGCGGCTGCCAAAGCTGTTAAATCAATCACGGAAGGCGTACCCGTTGATATTCAGCTGCAGACAACACATTAAAAAACAATTGCAGAAAATAAAAAGAAATATAACAGCAAGTTGAAAACCATTAATTATATATATATATATTATATATATATATATATATATATATATATATATTATATATATATATATTTATATATATATATATATATAATATTATATATATATATTATATATATATATCCTCAACTCTTGCCCCCCCGAAAGGAAATTCCTGGCCTACCGCCATTATATATATATATATATATATATATTATATATATTAATTATACATATGTTTAGCATTTATATATATATATATATATATATAATGATATGATATGGGTAATATATATATATACTATCGGGCGTAGGCAGGGGGTGCAGGGGGGGCACTGCCACCTCTAAATCTTTGGCGAAAAAAAATTTTGAACCTTATATTTTTGCCAGTAGAAGATTTTCAAGGTTTAGTAGTAGAAAAACTGAAAAAAATACATCAATCGATAGATAATGAAGTAGTAATTACTAATTAATAACGTATTATATTATTTTTTCTAAAGTTTTAATGTGTTTTCGTTTTCATATTGGCTTAAAGTCAACTAGCTTTGTGCTTTTATACTGCTGGATTCTTCTGACATTATTCTCCGCTAGAACTTTCCAGTATTCGATAACATTTGGCGCTTCCAAAGCTGTTAAAATCAATCAAAGAAAGGCGTACCCGTTTGATATTCAGTGCAGACGAACATTTTAAAAAAACAATTGCAGAAAATAAAAGAAATATTACAGCAATTTTGAGACTCCATAATTATTATATATATATATATATATTATATATATATATATATATATATATATTATATATATATATATATAATATATAATATATAATATATATATATATATGTATTAATATATATATAATGATACTATATATATATATATATATATATATATATATATATATATAGTATATATATTATATATATATATATATATTATTAGATATATATATATATATATATGGTATATATATATATATATACTATATATATATATATATATATATATATATATATATATATATATATAGATATATATAATATATATTATGTATTTTTATATATATATATATATTAATATATAGTATATATATTATATATATATATATTATAATATATATATATATCACTCAACATTTGCCCCCCCTTAATTGAAACCTTCAAAATGGTATATAATTTATATATATATATAAATATATATATAATATATATATATATATAAATATATATATATATATATATATATATATATATATATATATATATATATATATATATATATAATAAGATTTATATATATATATATAAATATAAATTATATATATATATATATATTATATATTATATATATATATTTCAGACAAACTTCAAAGAAGATATTATTAACTTGAGTGTTTCTTCAAGTGTTGTTTGCAAACTAACTTCTTCGTTGTTGTTGATCAGATAAATAAAGTAATCAACGAGAAAGTAAAAAGATTTATCCCAAGAATGAAATGGCAGACAATCGTTCATATTGCACCATCCAGCAAAACATAGTCCTAATTCGCATAAGGTCCTTGCCGCCGGTCATCGTCGGAGAAAACCAGTGCCGCGCCTGAGGGCTCATTCTGCCCAGGCTCATATGCCAATCTCGATTTGCCCAGGGTCAAAGTCCCGTTTCGATCTATGTTTAGCGTTTGAAATCGGTTCTGCTCGATATTACCAGAGTAAATTCATCAGTGCGAAGGAGAAAGATAATTTGATCAAGTCTTATTTCTTATCAAAAAGTTTGAGGGATCATTGGTCACTTTAGCGACTGTCTTGACATTTTTAAATTTAAAGAAACGTTTCTGCGATGATGTACGATCGAGGGTTTAAAAACTCTGCATATATATATACTATATATATAATTATATATATATATTATATATATAAGATATATATATAATATATATATAATATATATATATATATATA
>JABUQX010093252.1:2500-22500 GCA_015478945.1 Trachelipus rathkii | reverse complement strand
ACATAGCGCAAAATCGTGAAAAATGCCCACCAAACGTAAGGAATTCCATTACTCTGTTAGGTTGCTATTTGCCGTGCTTGCCGAACTCCATTCGTTTTTTACGAAAAAATGTAACAAACAAGATGGCGGCGTGGTTGGCCCCGTCTTGATAAATTTTTCATTCAATAAAAATTTACTTTAAATCTAATTATTTCCAAATTGGATTAACTCCATCACAATAGTCGATCAGTTATTTGTAATATACAATTTGTTATATTATTTTTATTTCTGTTTATTCCAAACCCACGTGCTCCACCACAACAGCTGATTCCAATTGTTTGTAAACAAAGTGACTTTTATGAGAAATCGCGTTCGTTTATGCATGAATTTCGTGCTAAAACTGGGTAAGCATTTCTTATCGAGCGTAAGCAAAAAAGACAAAAACGAAAACGTCTTACATATTTATTGCAAATTTTGAGGAGGTGATTATTTATTAGTGAGATAAATTCCGTTTCCAAGCCAGGGATTTGAAAAAATTCCGGTCGAACCGTAATAATAAATAATCAGTTACTCACACTAAAGGAAACACACATTATACTCATATATATATATATTATATATAATATATATTATATATATATAATATTATATATAATATATTATATATATATATATATATATATATATAATATAATATATATATATATATATATATATATATTATATATATATTATATACTATATATATATAATATAGGTCAGCGCATCCCGAAAAGGTCAGGCATGTAACTAGAAAAACTATAAGCTACACGAAAATAAATATCATTTTATTAATCAGGAGACATTTTTACCGCAGAAATTAAAAAGAAATAAAAAAATAACGCTTTTTAAAAAATTAAAATTGTTAAAAATCCTTGAAAATATTACAGTTTTTTTGACAATTCAAAGATGCTGCTCACTACGACTGAATGACGGAATGTTGCAAAATGTGAATTTTTTTTTTTTTTTAACGGACGAATACCCAGGGTAAACAAGAACGATAGATAGAGTCGGGGTTTCTCGGCCTACCGGGGACGACGGGGGACTTCGTCCCCCTCTGTCCTCCGTCGGCTCGAACCCCCTAAGAAGGATATAAAAAGAAAAAAATAATATTTCTCCAATTATATTATAAAGCGACATTTGGCAACTTTTTCTCTTGAGAGCACATTTTTCAGTCTTTCAAGTCAATAGTCTGTACTCAAAATGTTATTGATCAGCAATGTTATGAATAAATGATAGAATTAAATTAATTTTTTTTAATTTCTGCAAAAAATGTCTCCTGATTAATAAAATGGTATTTATTTTCATGTAAATGCAGAGTTTTGTAGTTACATGCCATGAACTTTTCGAAAAATACATATATAAGATATATAATATATATATTATATATATATATATAATATATATTTATATATATATATATATATATATAATAATATATATGATATATTTATATATATATATATATTATATATAATCTTTAGTTCTCTTTCATTTAATCCGTTTGAGCTTATGCACCATTATTACATTCGTACCAGTGTTAGATTTTTTGATAGCATACTAATAAAAGCTTTAATGTATCAATTGTTATCGAGGTTCGCGGACTCTAGTTCACATGTCTTTTTGTGTGATCGGTCTGTAGAATCGTGCTTCCTTATGTAAAGTATAAGAAGTAACTTATTATGTGTAAGAATAACTACTGTTTATATAATTTATAATTAGATCTCGCTGATGACGCCCTGCATTGGAACAGTCTTGTTCGTTGCCTATCTCGAATTGAAGTTTGACTCAGAGAAAAGAAGAATGGAAGTTCGTGTCACTCAAAGCGGTCACAAATCCTGAGGCCAAAAAATATTGATTCTAAAGATGTGGTTCAAGAAATGTTTAATAGAAATCAAGAAAAGATATAAATATTGTCGGTTTCTTTGATTATTAAATTTGTGTAATTTAAAAACAAGAAGAAATAAAATCTGAGAATGCTCCTTTATCATTTAAGCTATGATTGAAAAATATTAAACTACTTCAAATTATAATAATGTATTATTATACTTCAAATAAGCATAAACTACATTTCACATATTAGTCAAATTATTCCATTCACCTTGGATTTCTACCAAAATTCGACCATACCACGAATTCCCTCGCAGGATGGTAGACTCTTTGACGCAGTAGGAGGCAAAGACATTTCGGTGTGTGCGAAATTCTTCCTTCAATTCTTTTTGTTACATTTAGTTGTTTATCCCTCTCAAAACATTATTATTATTATTATTATTATTATTATTATATTATTATTATTATTATATTATATTGATTTTATTTGTTTTTGGTGTATATTATGGGTATTGATTATTATATTGTATTGTGATTATTATTATTATTATTATTAATTATTATTATTATTATTATTATTATTATTATTATTATTATTATTATTATTATTATTATTATTATTATTATTATATTATTATTATTATTATTATTATTATTATTATTATTTCCTTTCTTATTATTATCATCGTTACCTTTGTTTTTCTGTGATTACTTTTCACTGCCTTCAAATGGGAATTTACTATCATCCCTCCCTTTATACGTACTGAAATTCGTATTTCCTGTCCCTTCACCGCGAATTTCCACCCTACCTCCCATTTTTTTACCCACTCCCGATAACTTTTACTGTACGGCCGCTTCGCTTGTCCTAGTTCAATCCTAAATTCCATCCTCCGTGGATGAAAGTAAAGGAGAAAACTCGGTTCATTTAGCCTATGACCGGGCTGCCCACTGTGGCGGACAGACGCAGGGTTTAGGACTAAGAGGAGCTCTTTTGAGGCTACACCCACAGCCCAATTCTGGGACTGTATTTTTAGGCTCTGGGCCAGGAGCTGACGTAACATCCACGACCGTTCTCGTTGTTTTATTTCATTCCACCCATCCAGTTAAATACGCTCATTTTTTATAAATTTGTCACTTGTTTCATTGTTATGCTTTTTTTATTGCGATATCAGATAAATGATGATACATTATGTAGCACTCTAAACACAAATACACGATTCTAAAGAAAAGGTGAGCAATATATTCAGTTAGGTTACCGACCCAATCACCCCTGGTTCCCAGTAAGTTAGGACCATTTTGGGGTTTGATGCCCTTGTTGATAGCATGGTTCCTGATTCTCATCATCTCTCTCAACGAACCAACCAACACTCCTAGTTATGAATTCTTAGATGATTCCTCCCCATTCCAAGAAGAAACTGCACTTTCAGCTGCAACATTGACGTTGCATCTTCCCTTACACCCCTGGTGACTCCTACCTCCACATTTTAGCGAAAAACTCGACACGACAACATATACCTCACAAGGCTCAAATGTTGCAGTTACCAGACTCCCCACCTCTCTCCGGGTGCCAAAAGAAATGACACGTACCCAATTTAATTTTAATCAAGTTCTTCGACCTCATAACTTCTCACGACCCGCAGTCCTCTCGTCTTCAGTGACGCAATGACTAAAATAGACTACGCCCTTCATGCAACTCAAGCTTGGGTGACTCCGATGTGAAATGGATCCCTCCTCGCTCGTGCCTCCGAGAATTCAAAGTTTGGCATTGGCTTCTCCGTCACATTTAGCAATATCCACATTATATCCAAGCCGGATGACGTTCGAAGTACTTCTAAAGATACTGTATATTTACCTGAGATTCGTTTGGATAGACCAGAAGACATTTTTGTACACCATCAGAAAACACATATTTTCCTTAAGAACGTCTACCTGTTTGTTTCCTCACAAAAAATTCCTACGGTCTCAAACCTTCACCACCTCCTTTCATTTAGGGTACTGTTCCGTCCCAACCTTACATCTCGCTCCCCAGGTGTCACAAATTTGTACATCCTCAAAAATATTTCTTGAATTGTCACTCCCTCCGTCCTTAGTAGAACTCTCCATACATCTTGTAAAAATTCACCCTGTTACCCAAATTGTAATGGTTGACGTCTTATGCAGACTCAGGACAATGAAAGCTTTCGATGTTACAAAACTAACTTTATTTCTAACACAACGATTTAATCACAAATCCACAATATATTAATACGTTAATAATTAACACAATCACTGAAAGAGGTACTGAAACCCTAAAATTTCAGAACAGGGTTGGACGAGCACCGCAATAGAGTAAGCGTACCACGCACCGCACCAAAAGTTATTTTGTCGCATCGTACCAGGACACTGGAATCGTATGCGGCACAGCACCGCACCTGGTGTGTCGGCCAACCCTTCTTCAGAATAATGAACAAAGTAAATTCTGGTGAACTTCCAGAATTTGACAGCGCATAAGAAATTACAAAATTGGAAAAAACATCTTTTAGTAAGAAAATTCGGTCATAATAATGAATTCTGGTCGTTGCATAAGGTGCGTCGATTATCGAAGATCGAAAGAGCAAGTGATATCGATATTGATAATCGTATCCTGCAGCTTGAAAAAATAGTGCTTCGATCATTTGTAATATTCGATAATAATTACAATAAAAGAAAATCGGAGATTATGTTACGAACTAAATATATGAGGCACGGGATAAGCTGAATTTGGTACGAAATTAGTTAGTCGAGAAAACGTCACGGCCAAAAAACTTGTCGACCACCACGTGATCTACCTACTGATTCAGAAGGAGCGAGAGCAGATCGAAGATGGACCTGAGAAGAAAAGGACCTTGGTTGCGCCGACGCCTGAAGAGCAGGTTGCAAATCAGAAGAAGAGGAAGAATGAGTTGGAGCTGGTATGCAGAGCAGGAGTTGGAGGTGAAGGCAGTGGTGGAGGTGGAAGTGGTGGCGGCGATTGATGGAGGGATAATATGCGGGTGGAGAGGGTGGTGTGAGAAGGTGGAGAGGGTGGTGGTGAAAGAAGGTTGAGGAAGAGGTACCGAAACAGTGTATGGAACAAATGCCGAGTCCTGAGTGTCACGAGGGTCAGCCTCAAAATAAGTTGGCTTGAGACGGTCGATAGAAACGACCTCTGTGCGGAAGATCATTGGATAGATGAAAAACTTCTTCCTAAGCACCACAGAAAACAGTCTGTCATACTTAGGTTGGCGAGCGGTGCAGTGTGAATCATGCCGCACAAAAACATGTTTGCATGATGAAAGATCTTTTGGGATAAAGGAGTGTCTCAAGATGGTGAGATAGGAAAGAGAATCAGCGAAAAAAAGGAGAAGATTATGAAAAGAATTCTCCAGGCAAGCGAAGAGTTGAACCATGGACGAGTTCGGCAGCAGAGCACTGAAGGTCTTCTTTAATTGCCGTTTCGAATGGCCTATTCATAACTAAAGGCAAGAGCTTCAGTCAGCGCTCTGGTTAAGGCTGGGCTACCAGGGGAGCCTTTAGCTGGGGATGAAAACGCTCTTTGATCCCATTACTGATTGGATGAAAACTAATGGTGCTAATCCTCTCCGAACCAAGGAGATGCATCAAATCTCTCTAAAGGAAAGATTCGAATTGTCTGTCCTGATCTGAGATGACGATGAGCGGAACACATAAAACGCGAAACCAAATGAGCCATGAAGCTTTGCTTATGGACTCTGCCGTAGCAAAGAACAAGAAATGAACTTCGTCAATGTTTGATGAAACGTCAATTGGCAAGTGGAATATGTACGTTGACCATCAGAAGAGGAAGAGAAAAAACTAGTGTTGATAGTGGACTTTCTCAAAACGGTGCACCAGGTAACAAGAAAGTGACTAAAGCTCTTCTTGCCTCGTGTACCTTAGAACAGCTGACAGAAAACATTCACGAGTTTCATTTTTTTCACATGCAGTATTAAACATTGGGCCACAAGAAGGCGAGTGCGTAACTAGCTTTTGTGAGGCAGCTAACGAGTGACAATGTGAGGGAGGTTGAGGAAGACTTGTTTTGCGAAGGATGAAGAGTACGAAAGGGCGTGGATGTGCAGGTAGACATACACAGAGTAAGCTTCTTCTCCAATCCAGGTGTGTGAGATCCACTGTAGCTGGGAGGAGAAAGGAAATTGGTCGGAGAGCTGGGTTTTCAGATTCTGACTTGCTTGAAATGTCTTCGTAATTGATGGATAGAATCAGAGCTGACCTCGACGCGTGAGGGCTATGTGGTTAAATTGTCTGACTCCAGAGATCTGCTAAATGTATGTAGTGAACTGCGAGACATACTCCAATGACGGGCTTCTCTGGCCGAATACCGTTTATGTCGGACGCTAATGCAAAGCGATCGATTGTTGTTTGTGGCGACAGAAATTCACGACCATCCAGGAAGTCACTTGAAGTAAACCAAAAGATAAATTCGCAAGAAATTCTCTGCCAAAAGCGCTATAGTGAGTTTCAGCAGGCTGCAATTTACGTGAGAAGAATACAAAGAGTGCCCAAGAACCATTCAGGTGTTGCTGCAGAACACCTTCAACGGCAAAATCGGAAACATCAACCGGAAGTCGGGTGGGTGTAGAGTCCTGTGGATGGACTAGGAGAGGAGGTGGCTAGGGTCTCCTTGATGGAGTCGAGGGCAGTATTTCCCTCATACGTCCATTCAACTTTGGTAGAGTCTCCTCTCTTTTTCGAGCGGAGAAGTTCAGCTGCAGGCTGCAAAACTATGGAAAAGTATACCATCCTCAAAAACTTCCGAAGATGTTTATGAGTGTGAGGCAAGGGGAATGTCCTAGTGACAGCTACACGGTCTTCCAGAGGACAGACACCCTTCTCCGGGTTGACACGAATACCAAATTCATTCATCCTGGAGAAAACAGCTTGAAGATGCTCCTGGTGTTCTTCAGGAGACTTACTGGTGATGAGGAGGTCAACGAGGTTGGCCCAACAGAAAGGAAGGCCATGGAGAACCATGTTGATAAACCTCTAGAAGGACTGAGATGCATTCCTGAGTCCAAATGGCATCATGAGAAACTCGAAGAGGCCAAAAGTGTGATGACTGCCGTCTTAGGAATGTCCCTCAGGCGACACTAGATCTGGTGATGTGCCCTCACCAGATCAACCTTTGAAAAGAAGATAGCTCCATCTAAGTGGGATGTAAAGGATTGGAGGTGTGGAACCGGATAGCAGTCCGGTGTTGCGCAGCATTCAGAGCTCTCTAAAATTTCTTCCTGGTTCAGTCACCTTTCGTGTTTTTAGGGGACCATAGGACCGACCGGGGGGAATTTTGCCGGGGCGGGGCCGGGGCAATAAGAAGGAAAATTAGAAATGTGTCAAAAACACTGAAAGTCTTAAAACTTAGGGATGAAAATTAAATATAATTTCAATTAATTAATAATTTAAATTATAAAAAAGGAATATATTTTTAATTAATTCAATTAAATAAATATTTTCGAAAGAAATTTTTAGAAAATAATTGATTTTCTAGAAGATAAGTTGTATTAAATATATATATAGTATATATATATATATATATAGCAGTGTGTAGCAGGTATATATATATATATAGTAAGGCTAAAGGCTTGAATACATTACAGCTAAATAAATATATATATATATATATATATATAAGAACCATTATTGTAGTGATATATTTACTTTAGAGAGGTAGCCTTTGATTTTTTTTAGTATATGCTTTCATTGTCACTTCATTTATACAAATGTACACAAATTAAACATTGTTATTAATTTCTTTTTTTTTTTAATGAATAAAAATTTAAAGGAAAGCTAATTTTTGTCCCGACACGCGAGACCTCTTCAGCCTAAGGGACTGGATTTCTTTCTTTATTTAGTTCAAGTGTGTTTCAGTTGGTCTGTTATTTTCTTCATGGTGTTGTTGAAATATTTTGATGTTTTTAGATATTCATTTTGTATAAAATCTACCACCCTCATCGATTTATTAATGGTACATTATTATAAATGCAAAGGATTCCATGATTTTGGTGATGGTTCGTGTGATTGATATTCGACCACTTATATTAAGCGAAATTGATAGAGGGCTGTGTTACGCCTATGACTTGTTAAAGCTAAATTTATGCTGTCCCAGGTCATCTGTATGTTGATTTTTTCTTCTTTTGCAAATTGTTTCACCTATATATGTTTTATTGCAAGTATTGCAGGGGATGTGATATATACAGCTTAGGTTCTTTTCGTTTTGGGGTTTGAGAATGTTTTTTAAGGTGATGTTATTTGATGGAATGAGGGTAATATTTTTTGCTAATATTTGTTTTAACGAATATAATGGTAATTGAGGTATTGGTAAAAAGGAGGTGTTGCTATTTTCGGGGGAAAGGTGATAGTACCTATTTTTTGCTTTGTTAAATGCTTTTATGATACTTAGGATAGTAAAGTGATTTGAAAGTATTGTGATGTATTTAGTTTCTTGTGCTAGCAGGGGGAGAGTTATACGAAAGGCATGGAGAAATAGAGATGACAGAACAGCTATTTTTGTGTGTTAGGGGAATGATTAGATAGCCAATGTATATAGTTTGGTGAATGTTGGTTTTCTATATATAGTAATCAAGTAATTGTTATTCCATGTGATTAAGATGAGGATAGAGTTGTTGGAAGGCATTTCTATCGTATACTGAACTGGAAGGATGAATAGAGTTAATATAGTTTAGACATCATTAGGGTTGATGTTGTGAGGGAGGGAGACAAAATGTCATCTACATATCTAATCCATAAAATATATTTAATAAAGGGTGGGGTAAAATATAATAAAATTCTGTTAGTTCCATATATGTTACTGATAGGAGACAGTGGGGATCCCATACTCAGGCAGAAAGTTTGTTTGTAATATTTGCCATTAAAATGAAAGAAGTTCTGTTGTAATGAGAGATTAATGAGTTTGTTACTGAGTATGGGAGACACCTCTCATTACAACATAACTTTTCATTTTAATATATATCAAATTTCGAATATTTTTATGTTAAAAACTCGGAAAAATTATAATTTGGCCTCAATTTTAATTTCTTTGAAATCAGATAGTAATAGTATTTAGTATTTACTAAATACTAGGGTGTGGAAGAAAGGAAAAATAAGCTCATTTTTTTCCTGAAAAACGTTTTTTTCATGAAAAACACAGCTTCTGCAAGTAAAAATTTGTTTTTTTTTCGTTTTTTCAATTAAGTTGTGGAATTTGCATGTGAACAAATTTATTATAAGTTTTAGCAAATATGCTCTGATTTGGACATTTTTTGGTTCCAATTTCCTACAAGGTGGAAGCCCTTGAGTTTGTGTTCAAAATTTTTATGGGTTTTCCATATTTTTATTTTATATTCTGAATTTTGATATTTATAATATTTTGTTTGTGGCTTCATTAATGTTTTCTTACTCTGTTTCAGCTTTTCAGTAACATTTTTATCATACCATTAATCAGAATTTAGAAAATGTCACATGCAAAAGTCGTGTGACTGCATTTCTTTAAGGAAATTAAAGGCAAAGGACCTCGTGCATGAAATGTGTAACTTTTGCTGTGTGGTGACGTTGCAAAACTAGTATTTATTACTCATAATCCTAGGAAATTCTAAAAATTTGCCAACTGAGAGAGAAAGATGATTATGCATGCTTAAGCTTAAGAGTGTCCCAGCACGTCTCTGTTCTTCACTCGTCATTCTCACACGACATTTCATACGACTGAGAGATATGAGACTTATCAGCCTATATCAAAACTAAATGTGGCTGATCACGCTGATGAGCCCAGTGATAATGAGCTTGACAGTAGTCACAGCATAGTAGTTAGTACTCAGTAGTGACTGGGGTCTGGGGAGTGGGGACTACTAGTGATTAGTGAATCAAAAGTTGATATTCCAAAGCCAAATATTTAATTTAGTCATTCACTCATCCTCCTTCATTTACAATCTTGGTATAATTTTAATTTTAATATTTTTTTATTATTTCATTTGCATCCCTTAAGTCACTTTTGAGTTTCGTCATTCAGACTCATTCTATATAAATATAACATACATTAATGTTTAAAAGTAAGTTATAAATATGATTATATGATACAAATGTAAAATACATAGTAAAATTAGTAAGTAGAAGCCTACAAACAGTAGCTGTCTGCAGGCTACAACCTACTATAATGTAACGAAAACAATTGATAAATATAAGAGAAAGGTAGTTCTGCTATTTTATAAATCAAATGGAATATTTGTTTAATTTTAAGTATCCTCATATTTGAAAAATGAAAATACTCAAAGAAATATCATATTAGCCTCTTATATTTTTTAAAAATACATTTAATGAAAAAGGAAAACTGGAAAAACGAAAAACACGAAAAACACGAAAAATGTTTTTTTCCTGAAAAACATGATTTGAAAAACGATTTGAAATCATAGTAAATACCAAAAAAAAAGATTGATTATATTAGTATGTTTATATATTTATTTTGCATCAATTTATAACAAAGGAGTAATGGAATTAAAAATATATTTTTTTATTTTGTTTGATTTAACCCTCTATTATTTAGTGTAAATTTACAGTTAATCCCTGGTAGAAAACCCCGGTTTTTCCTGATTTTTGGCTGTGCCGGGCCGGTTGCTTAAAAATGGCTGGCAGTGGTGGGGCCCTGGTCGGCCCTAACGGACCATATGTGGCACTGGAGAGTGACCTTCTTGGTTTTCGAGGGACGCACAATCCCCAAGTCAACATGTATTCGGAATTCAGCTTCGCAGCCTTGAACTCTCTCTCCCAAGCGAGATGATGAGACAGAAATGGTGCACCTGTGGCCCCCATGTGGTGTGAGAGAGCTGAATTCTTTGTAGGAGAGAGGTGAAGAGTGGCTGGAGGCACGGAAATTACTGCTGAAGGAGGGCAGAGTAGAGGAAAATGGGTGATGAAGTAACGGCTAAAATGTTTAAGAGAGAAGTGGAGTAGGTTGTGAAGAAGTAAGTATGGTAGTACCTCTACCAAGCACTTATTCCCTGATCGACCAGGAGGTGAAGTTGAGAGGTGCGCCGCCCCAGGATGGCTGAGTCATCAGCGATGCCACAACAAAGCAGCACCCTTCCAGTTTCGTCGTCGCCGCTGTTTCGGTCTGAAGGAGTTATTGTATCGTTATGAAACTTGGTATATAGTTATTTGAGGTGTTAAGCTGATTACCGTCGAGTTTTCAAGTCGCTAGGATGATTCTAGGGGGTAGCTGCCCCCGAGAGCGAAGGCGAAATATGAGGGTTACGCCCTTTTGCAGCTTCCAATTCCGTAGGTCGGTTATTACTATTATTATTATTATTATTATTATTATTATTATTATTATTATTATTATTATTATTATTATTATTATTATTATTATTATTATTATTATTATTACGTATTGGTAATTATTATTATTATTATTATTGTCATATTATTATTATTATTATTATTATTACGTCGAAAAATCGTTCGATTGAGCAGCCTCCTGCTCCAGCCCACCGACCAGCCTCCTGATCATGCCGCAGACTGACTCCTGCATCTGCGACCCTCTGCTCCAGTTCCTACATCGACTCGATCCGACTCTCACTCCGGCCTCCGCTCTGTCCCCGCTCCCATCCACTATATATTATATATATATATATATATATATATATATATATATATATATATATATATATATATATATAGTATATATATATATAAAGTATATGTATATGTATATATATATATATATATATATATATATATATATATATATATATATATATATATATATATATATATATCTGAAGGGAATTCGGCTCTGGCTCCGGCTCAGCCTCTGTCTCCGATATATCTACAGTGTTAGAGAGTTATCAAATCGTTAAAATTTGGAGGGGGTTAGATGGCACTTAACCTTGTCGTAGACAAGACAGTCCTCGTGGGCCTCTCTGAAGGGGGTCCCCACCCCCAATAAAAACTATAATATGTTCTTTCTAGGGAAGGCTGAAATTCTGTGAGAGGATTCAGAGAGCTGAAATTTCTGGAAAGAGCACAGGTCGGAATCTGAGGAAGTTGGCATCGGGCACCGGTGCCGGGTTTCCGATGCGGTGCTGAGTTAATAAACATCCGTATAACAACAATATTGGTGCTTTATATATGTTATCGAACCCGTAGATCTCGAATATGGTTATAGGTCCGTATAGGGTGTCTGACCCCCACAGAGGGGGTCCCAACTGAAAAAAGCGCAGAGTGCAAAAAGAAATAGAAGGCGGAAGGAAGTAGCGGATGAAGTGATGAATAAGGGAAGGAAAGAGTGAGAAGGTAGCCTCATCACAGAGTAGAGCTGACAGCTGCACTGGTGCTGCTCCGATGCGGTGCCGAGTTATTAAATATTTGTGTAGATACAATATTGGTGTCTTTATTTATGTTATTGGATCTGTAGAAGGTTTGAAGTCGCAGCAGGCCTGTAGGAACCCCCAGTGTGGGCAGGGTAATTTCTAGAAATGAACAGAATGCATAAGAGAAGTGAAGAAAGGAGTCGGAATGAATAAGGAAGAAAAGAGTGGAGAAGGAGTCTGAGTAAGAAGAGCTGGAGTTGACATCTGCACCGGTGTTGGCCCGGTGTTGCACCGGTGCAGTTGGAATTAATAAGTAATCGTCTAGTCCCATATTAGTATCAAAATATATGTTTATAAGGACGTAGAACTCGAATATGAAGGTTGTAAGTTCGTAAATAAATAAATAAATAAATAAATAAATAAATAAATAAATAAATAAATAAATAAAAAAAAAATTTTTTAAATTTAAAATTTTTTTTATTCTTTTTATGTTTATAACTTAAAAAAATTGAATTTTTACATACCCCAAAAGCAGTAAATCAGTAAATCAAGCCATCCCTCCCCTCCCCTCCAAAACCCTGATCCCTGTTGAGCTATTGATCTTTGTATTGATTCAAGTCATATTTCAGTGTCATTTTAGATAAACATAACAGAAGTTCTTTAGATACTAATCAACGAATATGCTGGTCGTTATATGCTCATCAATAAAGCTAACACATCATAATCTGAACTAAGAACATCATAATGTACACCTCATGCCCAACACGTTACACGAATAAATCAAGCAACATTAACAAAGTTCCATACTTAACAAAAACAGTAAAGTAACTAACATTGAGCGCAGAACGTAACCTACTCATACTTTTTCTAACATATCATAGATATTTTTACATTAACATAGTAATATTTAACAAAATTTTTATCATAACCTTTGTCTAATTATCATACTGATCAATGAATATATGCTAACGTAACAAAGTTTCCACATCAATAAAGCAAACATAGCATCAACTGAACTACGAATATAATGTACAACAACAAAACCTAACATACCTTATGCATGAATAAACTGTTAACATTAACAAAGTTCCACGCATAACAACAGTAAAGTAACTAACAAAGCCATACAAAACGTAACCTATTCACCACTTTCAAACATATCTCTAACATATCGTTGTAATTTACTAATGATTGTAACATTGGGCAAAAATTTATCATAACCCAACCTAATTATCATACTGATAAACGAATATATGCTAATGCAGCAAAGTTTTACATAATGTTAACATGTCATAATCTGAACTAAGAATATAATGTACAACGACAAAACCTAACACACCTTATTAAGCACGAAAAATGCTAACATTAACAAAGTTCCAGACTTAACACCCGTAAAGTAACTAACATTGAGCGCAGAAACGTAACCTGGTCACATTCTTTTCTAACATATCAAGCGGATTTACATTGGTTAGTAATATTTAGCAAAAATTTATCATAACCTTGTCTAATTATCATACTGATCAATTAGAATATATGCAAACGTAAAAAGTTTTCACATCAATAAAGCTAGCCAACATATCATAACCTGAACTACAAATATAATGTACAATGACAAAACCTAACATGTCTAACCCGAATAGCTAACAATAACAAAGTTCCACACATAACAACAGTAAAGTAACAACGCATACAGAACGAACAGGTGTGAAACTGATAAGCTGATGCGGTAAATATTCATTTTAACAAATCAGCATCGGCACTGTGTTTGTTTATTTATTTACTATATTTTATTTATTTTTAATTTCATTTTTAAAACTTTTGCTTTTAAAATCCTTTTATTTATTTTTACTTCATTTTTGTAAAAACTCTTTTGTTTTTAAAAACTTTTATTTATTTTTAATTTCATTTCTTTAAAACTTTTTGTTTTTAAAAAACTTTTATTTATTTTTAATTTTATTTCTTTAAAACTTTTTATATGGTTTTAAAACACTTATATTTATTTTTAATTCTTACTTTTTAAAACTTTTGTTTTTACTAAATTTATTCTGTTTTATGTTTATAACGTACCTCTATACTTTACATACACAAAGCAGTAAATCAGAATCAGTAACGCCACCATATCCCTCCCCTCCCCGTCCCTAACCCTGATCTATTGTTATTGACCCATTGATTCAAGTCATATTGAGCACTATTTTTAGCCAAACATAGCATAAAAATATGTCTTTATACTAACCCACGAATATATGTTGACATAACAAAGTTTTCACATCAATAAAGCCAACATAACATACCTGATGTAAGAAAATAATGTCAACATCAAACCTAACATACCTAAACGCGAATAAATACACATTAACAAAGTACCATACTTAACAACATGAAAGTAACTAACGTTGCATATAGACCATACCCTATGCCTGCACTTACAATCATATTCCCAATATATACTGTTATTTTTTACACCAAAATTATATTTCCGACGATCATTTAATGTGTTACAATAATTAGTGTAGAACTAATCATATCAATGTCATTAAAAATGTTTTGTAGTAATACTACACGTCATAAATATCATTCATTCAAACGCAAACCAACTAAGCTGTCCGCGCATCTTTCCACCTTTAGACGGGCAGTTTACTTTTTCGTAATTCTTGAAAAGTGATGGACGTGATATTTGTGAATCTTGTTTAAATTTATACTTAGTCGTAAAGTTCGTTTATATAAATAAACTAAGTCCATAATGTTATTAAGTATATGGCAAGTTAATTATTGCTTAGTTAGTGATTAATCTAAATTAATAATTCAAAGTAATCTAATAACAAAATATTCGTTAATTGAAACTATATTTAATATATGAAAGATTATATATTATAATCAAGCCCCACCGTTTGAAAGTTTGGATTTGCAATTATAAGTTATAATCGTGGCAACAATATCTGAATTATTAAAAGCCTTCATTTATCATCTTAGCTTTTTAAAGTTCAGACTTGGTATCATCGTGTTAAGAACATTTTACCCACTACGTGGAGTATCTGTAGTAGCTGTGCTGAGTAGTTAGGCTTGACTCTAAAGCCAGCTGTATTGTTTTATTCCAGTTCATTATATTAGGAGAATTGAAGCATGGGTATATTATCAAAGAAGATCTTCGTGCATAATAAGGTGTGTATTCAAATTAAAGGTTTAGTATTTATTCAGTTATTATATATTTATTTATAAATATTATTATACAAAGGTAATTAAAGTAAAGAGCGTACCTTGGCTGTAATAGCTTCTACCTAATGTGTATGCGTTATATATTACCTTTGGGTAAGAATTTATGGTCAAACTATAAAGAGTTAGTTTGTTTCCAGTGACAGGACAAACAATAAGATTTAATGCAGATAAACTAGAGCAAAGAAGAACTTGAGCAACCAACATTTGTTATTTTTATAACATAGTAACATTTAAAAAAAATTATCATACCTTAACCTAATTATCATATTTATTAACCTTTGAATATATGCTAACGTAAAATTTTTCACATCATTGTTTTAATGATATAATCACTCCAAGAAATATAATGCACCCCCGCAACCTGCACAATGAAGCTCTTAATGAATCCACAAAAAATTTAACATCATTTCAAGTACTCAAAAACAGTAAAGTAACTGAACATTGCATAAGAAACGTACCCTATTCACTTTTTTTTCAAACATATTCTCAATACATCGGTTATTTTACATTTGGCCATAGTAATATTTGAACAATAATTTACCATAACCTAATCAATTATCATACTGATCAACGAATATAAGCTAACGCGTAACAAAATTTTCACACCAATAAAGCCAATATCGGTAATTTGTCCAAAGAACATAGGACCACAATGACAAAAACCACATAGCCTACGCTCTGGGAATAGAAACCTGCTAACAATAACAAAAGTTCCATACTTGAACAGCAGCAAAGAACAATAAGAACAGTGGTTGCAGAACAATGAGTAAAATTGTGCTGATGTGGTAAATATTCACTAACAAATTGTATCGCGATGTGTTTCTAGTTTTTATTTATTTTGGCTTGCTTTAATTTCATTTCTTTATAACTTCTTGAATTTAAAAAGCTTTGCACCTTCAGTATTGGTATAAAAAAAATGTACTTTTTAAAGAATAAGCGTTGAAGTTTCATCTGAGTTTATTTAAAACTTTTTAGCTTTTTTAAAAGCATATATTTTGACCTTTAGATCTTTGAGACATTTGTTTTAATAAAAATTTTAACCTTTTTATGTTTATAACGTAAAATTTACATTTTACATGCATTAAAGTAGTAAACTAAACAGAAATCAAGATCATGAAGCCACCATCCCCTATCCTCGGTCCCAATGTCCCTGGATCTATTGAGGTACGACCTATTGATTCAAGTCATATTTTTGAGTATTCTTTATGCTATGAAGAAGTTCTTTTTTATACTAACCCTCGAATATATGCTGATATAACAAAAAGCTACACTGAAGAAGTTAATTATGAACATAACTAGATGTAAGAATATGCAGATTTGAACCACTGTACTCTGCAAAGACGGAGAATAAACAGTCATGATAACAGCACCATACTTAATGTTATGGCAAGTGTAACTAACTTTGCATACAGACTGTAAATCTGGCTTCTGTGTTTTTCAAACATCTTCTAATAATATATTTTCACAGCATGGCACAACGTAGTAATACCTAATAACAAAATTTATCACACCCTAAATTCAACATTTACTTTCATACTGAATATATGCTAACGTAACAAAATTTTTCACATCAATAAAGTAAGAACATGGTAACTGAATTATGAATGGTAATGTACACCCCAAACTATAACACAAGAAGATATCTAAACAATGAGAATAAACAGTTAATATTAGCAAAGCTTCACATTTAACAACAGTAAGCAATGTCATTGCATACAGAACGTACCCTGTTCACCTTTTTTTTTTCAAACATATCAATTCCAACATATCACTGATATTTTTACATTAACAAGTGAACATTTAACAATAATACCAAGTAATCCAATCAATTTATCATATCATTTTCAATTGATTGATATATGACGTAACAAAAGCTATTACCATAAAGTGTAACATACTGAAGCCTGAACTAAGAACAGTAACGCAATAATGAAAACCGGAAGATAAATCCCACGCTCCATTGAATAATAACTCATAACAATAATGAAAGTCTATACTTAAACAAACAGTAAAAGTAATCCAACAATGTAGAGTACATGAGAATTGAACAAACACGAAGTGTTGATGTGAGAACATTCATTTAACAACTAAATATCAAATGATGTTTATTTATTTATTTTACTTATTTAATATCATTTCTAATAAAACTTTTTTGTTTTGGTGTAAAACTTCCTACTATTAGATAGATACATAAACTTGGCTTAAGTAAAACTTCTTTTTTATTTTAATTATTTTAAAACTTTTTAAATTTTTAAAAATCTTCTATTTTTGAATTTATTTTAAACTTTAGTTTTTTACTAAAACCTTTTATTTTATAGTTATAACGTAAAATGATACACAGCAGTATCAAACCACCACCACACTATCCCCAACTGCATCTATGATCTATAGATTCATTGACTGCATATTAGGATAACAGCTAACATAAACTAAGTTTTTAAACAAAAGTAATCCATGAACATAACATACGTGGTCAATGCACACAACAGCCGTACGAATAAACAGCCAGCATCTAGCATCTTAACCAATAAAGTTCACATGGGGGGAAGTAAAACAAGTTTTCATTTTTTTATAACATATAATTTCAATGGAAAGAGCATTATATAAATACATAAAAACATGCTTTATATTTTTAAACATATTAATTCATCTAATCATGGGACAGAGATTCTGTATAAATTGAGCAAGTTCTATATATCTCCAGATTCAACACCCTTTGAAAGGATATAAATATAAATAAATGCTCCGCAACACTTTGTTTTTTTTCTGCATATATTTTGCGCCTCAGAAAATCATTCTCTTGCTCCAGAGAGAAGTAAACGTATCCATGCTGATAGTTTTTAGTGCACTCCTGTATGTCAGATTATGTTTGCAAACCACATGTTTTCAGTGTAAATATCATAGATTACACCATAAGCTATATGTATTAAGTCCTCGAGTATGTCAACATCTTAAAAGGTGCGATGTTAATTTATTTTTATTTTAATCAAAGCTGCAATATTTTCAGATGTTCGAAATGTATGAAACCTATACACGTACGCCAGAAGGTCGCACTTCCATCGATTGGTCTCCAATAGTTGCGCAGGTACATCAAGGCTTTTGACATTGTCACACGATCGAGAAAGCAGCATCGTATTCTACAATAGAACTTCACTGCCTCCCAGTCAGATATTTCAATTACGGCTCGATGCATCGGATAAACACACACTCATCTGTTACCCGCTGTGACGATGTCGATAATCTTGATGGAATTCTTCAGCAGAAATGAATAAGGGTCTATTATTTTGAACCTCTGACAGGAATACGGCAATGATTATCGATTCTCCATTCGGCTTGCTGAAATAAATATAAATGAATGCTGGCATTAAAATATATAACGAAAGACCTCGTAAAGATATCAACAACAAGCGTAGAGATGCGAGATGTCATCGTACCAGCACAGCGAAAAATGTCTAACTGATGGAATCGTGCGTAAGCAGTCCTCAAAGGTAATTTTTTTCTTTCAACCAATCAGAAGAAAGTAAACAAGGATATAGCACACGAACGAACCATATCGGTTCAAAAGTCTATACAACATGCCATGTACAGCGAGCTTAAACATAAAACGTATCAGATATTTGTATTTTCATATCTAGGCCTTTACGAACAATTCTCTTTCACGTTTGTATTTAGGTCATGTTTGTTATTAGGGTTATAGATATGATAATAGAGAAATGGTTCATGGTCCTCCCATTTTTCTGAAGCATTGCTAATAATACTTCCATAGTAGTTGGGGTGTTTTCGATACATTACGCAATTTCTTTGATTCAAGTTTGTCACAGGCAAAGTCTATTAAATTTATTAACCATTTTATGTTTTTCCTGATATCTTTATTTTTTTTTATGGTTTTATAACATTAGCATTATAAGTTTGTATGAAAACCAAAACAAATTTATTACGACATAACCTATCTATCATACTGATCAACGAGTAAATGCTAATCTATGCAATGTTGTCAAATTATCTCTGTCAGATGCGCTGTTGCCAAACTTACCAATCTCAAGTGTTCTATCGCAACTATGACATACCAATGTTAATTTAATATTAACATAGTAATATTTATCATATCATAACCTAATTAACAAATTGAACTACGAATAAAAGCTTAATAAAACATAACAAAGTTTTAACGTCAGTAAACCACGCAAAGTATATTTGTTTTTTGTATTTATTTATTTATATTTATTTTTTAAATTTTTTTTTTTTTTTTTTTTTTTTTTTAAATATATATATATATATATATATATATATATATATATATATATATATATATAGATATATATTTAAATATATATATATATATATATATGTATATATTATATATATATATATATATATATATATATATATATATATATATATATATATATAAGAGGGGTACTTAAATTCCCCGGCCGGAATTTTAGATTTTTATCTTGAATTCCGGGTTCCGGCCGGAAGAAAATCTGGCCGGAACCGAATTACTAATGTACTTGATAATTGTATCTTGTACTTGATTTATTTTACATAACCCATAGCCCATCTTTTTAACAAAATATAATGGTAGCTTTGTGTAGTCATTCACAG
>JABUQX010093251.1:37500-65828 GCA_015478945.1 Trachelipus rathkii | reverse complement strand
CGTTTTAAAATTCACTGACATATATATATATATATATATATTTTTATATATATATATATTTGTTACCAAATATATATATACATATCGTATATATATATATATTATATCGTGCGCATACATGAATAATATGCATCATATATATAATACATTCACAAATATTTTTCAGGTATGTTATATATTCATATATATATATATATATTTATATATACAAAAAGATATTTATTATATATATATATATATATATATATATATATATATATATATATATATATATATATATATTAATTTATGTGGTATGCTAAAAAATATGTATAATTTTTGGTCTCGCGTTATACATAAATGTACATAACTTGTGTGTTCAGTTACCTGTTCCCACATAGTCATGTAAGTTTATGTATTTAAATATATATTACTTACGTTCGATGACCGTATAAAAATGACGTAGTTATAAATATCTCGTGATGCTAATATGACGTATTAATGTCTAGAATCGTTGTAGACAGCAATTTCCTTTCTATTATTATTATTTTATTAATAATATTATTATTATTATTATTATTAATATTATTATTATTATTAATATTATTATTATTATTATTATTATTATTATTATTAATATTATTATTATTATTATTATTATTATTATTATTTTTATTGTTATTATTATCTCATTATTGTTATTTCGAAGTTAATTTGTTTTGCAACTAAAATGGCTTCAAAATTTACAACAATAAAAATTTTAACAATAAAAAATAAATATTTAATATTTTTATCTCAAAAAGTTTTGGAGTTGACTAAATTTCAAAAAATGAAAATAAACTTTTTAAATTGAAAGTTTTCAAATAATAATAATTTAAAATTAAACTGCTTTGTCTACTTACGTACTGTAAAGTTAGTATTGTGGTTGACGGAATTTTTCTTAAGATTATTTTATTTAAAAATAATAAATTTTTAAAATTTATTTTAAATGAATTCAAATTTTAAGTTTGTTAAAATGAGATCGCGTTTTTCGTCTTTAAAAGTTTACGAACTTTTCTCTAAGTTAAAATTAAAATCTTGGATAATTTTATTGAGTGGAAGTTAATTGGAAAAGTTTCTAAGTTCAAAGTGGACTTAGAGTTTTTACGTTATTTCGATTTGGTTTCACTTGATAAAATTAGACTATCTTATTTGCTTTTGTATACTAGTTGATAAGGTGGGAATAATGAGCTGTAGCCCAAGATCCTTGTCTTTTATACCCATTAGTTGATTACCGAAATCTTATGCAATAGGATGGGTATCCGGCGATTTCAACTTTTTATACAAAAGAAAAAAAATATATGAAAATACTATTGTGAAATTTGGGAAAAAACCCTTAGGGAAAAACCGTGAGAAAATTATTGATAGCGTGAGAATATTATTATTTCGAAATATGTTTTTCCAAATAGTTCTAAATATCATTAATTAATTTAATATGGGATTTCTACATCCTGTTTACTTGGTTGGGGTTTTTATCAATTAAGCAATCGGACTTTTCAGTATCTCCCCCCTTAAAAAATTTTAAAACTTAAAATTTTGAATTAGATTAAAATTAAAAAAATCAAAAATATTAATTAAAATATTCCAAAAAAAATTCTAACAAAAAAAATCAAAATAATAAGTTATGCAATAACTTATTATATATATAACGTTTCGGCTTGAATTCCATAGTGTGACCGAGATCGGGTTTGGTTCTTGAAATCTTCGTGTAATATTTGAGTTACTCTCCGTATCGTCAAGCCTGTGTTTTCTCTCCATAGTATCTTTTGAAGTATCCCATTCGCCATGTTCTCAACCATACCTTTAGGAGAAAGAAAAATATCGGCAGCAGTATGGGGTCTTTAAAAGATTGGAAAGATTTACATGTTTATATGAAAAATGTATAGTAATATCAAAGAATGTGTATTTAAAAAATTGTATGAGAATTACTAACATATGTTATATTGACTGTTAATGTCTTTGTTAATTGTTGTAAAATTTGTATAAATGAAGTTATATGAGTATTACTGTCATATGTTATATTGACTTACTGTCATTTTTTATAATGACATTACCAGAATATTTACTCATGTAATTGTTGTTTCAAGTAATGTATAAATGCTCTTGTGTGTTTGTTGCATGTTGCAAAATTGAATCTAAAGTGACTGTGTTTGATGGTTTGAAACAGTGTTTACATGCTGTTGTCTGTTCAAAAATGTTGTTGACTTGTATGTAAACTGTTACGTGTCTATAAAGTTGTGAACATTGTGATATGAAATGTTATTAACATTGAAATATAATAATGGAATAAAAGAAAATTGAAAAAAATAAAAATTCAAAAAAAATAAATTAAATTCTTAGGAAAATCTTCCCGTATTTCGTTTTCTCGAAATCTGTATTAAAATATATTTGTAATAGGGATTATTGTAATATTATGAACAGGGATAATATTCAAGTTGTTATAAATTGTAAAAATTGTAAAAATTATATATATAAAAAAAATTATCAAAATTGTAAAGGAAATATTTAACTTTTCTTTTTATTAACTTTTATATTTGAACAGGGACATTATATATATATAAATATAAAAATAATTATTAAATCTGCGTGATATATATATTAAAATTTTACGCTAATATTCAATTCATGTTGGGATAACATTATAATCATGAAGTAAATTTAAAACAAGTGTCTTCGAGCAATTTCACATGTTAATTATAATTCTGCAAACTTGCAAAATCACTCGAAAGCAATTGGTAATAAAATATTGAATTGAACAGGGACATATATAACCAATTTATAAAGGTTATAAGATATTGAAATAAATGTCCTCATCCTTAAAATTGATTTTAACTGAAATTTATTACTTATTTTGTGACAGCGTGGTGATTATATATAATGAAGTCCATCCCTAGGACTTAATATAATATGAAATAACTGTATCAGGTACCAAGGATAAAATTCAATTATATTGATTGACCCGATAATAGGTGGTTGTCTTTTGACATTATCCTGACAATTTGCGTACCTCAGTGTTCCCTGCTAAAATGAATATCTGTAATAAAAATAGATTAATGTTCCCTGATAGTACACTCACTTCAGAGAAATTCTGTAAAAAATTCTGTGTTAGGGTTAGTAAATAAATAAACATGTAAATTCATTTCTCTGTAAAAAAAAAGTTTGAATTAGGATTAGTAAATAAATGAAATATAAATGTAAATTTAAATAAGTTTCTTAAGTACTCTTGTTATTATAAAAGTATATTACCATATTACCCAAAATTTTTAGCTATATAACAAAATATAACAAAATTTGTGTGCATGTGTGAACGTGTAAGAAATATCCTCGAATGGGAGAATATATTAACTTTGTAAACAAAAGAATAAACAACTTACTCCTCCTTTCACACTATTATTCCACATTCATCCTTACACCTTTTTATTATCTATTATTGATAAAAAATGTGAGATTTAAACATGAGATTTAAACAAAATACTAGGTGTGTTTATGCATTGAAACATGATTTCATACTTAGGAACATGAACTGTTATGTTACCAAATGTTATGTTATAAAATCATAACTGGATGAAATGTTGTGTTATTCCTCTACGACTGGACTCTAGTTTAACCTAAGTGTAACAAGACTAACATAAATCTTCGGTGTAGGTAAGTTACCTATTATGTATGGTGTCTGTTGCTTTGTGAAGTCAATTAATGAATAAATGTTTGTGTGTCGTTTGTATACACATATAATGCTCCATATGTAAGTATTACTTTTAGACATGTATGTAATGCCCACATATGAATCTATACATCAGATGATTCATTCATACTAGTGTTGCGTTTATGAGATTTCCATGTAAGAGATTTCTACTTTAAAAGTGAAATGTTTAAGTGTTGTTGCATTAATGAAATAACAAATCATGGTATGTATGTCAAACATTGTCGTTACCTGACCCTTGTGTAACCAGAAAGTTCTAATGTGTTAGAATTTTAACTCTTTCATTCATACATTTTAAAGAAAGTTACAAGTAATTTGTAATGATTAAATTACATCATATAATGATAATTATGTGGTTATTATGACTTACACTAGATGATTATTATGCATCTATCAATTAATATTAAAATTCTAATATGAACTATATCAGTTTAGAAGAAAAATGCAAGAAAATGATAACTGATATAAACTTATTATTCAAAGTGGGTAGCTGTGTACTGAATCATTAGTGGTTCCCTACTTGTTTACCTATTATGCGTTTTCGCATGTTATGATGAGTAATGTTACCACTTATATTTATAAGATAAATTATCATTAAAATTATTATCTTTTATACATTGGGTCATTGTGCTTTGACAAAAATGTGAAAAAGAAAAAAAATATTAGAAAAAATGTTAATGTAAAGTACATTTACTACAAATATTTTAAATGAATCTCTAGTGGTCACTTAATTGTTTAAATGTTTACTTACTATTTATATACATGATGCTTCTTAAATTGTATGCGACTCCAAACTTAGGTACTCTAAATTTAATTTAATTAGAATGCCATAAGTTGAAGTAGTATACACTTACTTGTTTAATTTCTAAAGTGTTCTTACTCCTTGAATCAGTCTTTTGATTTAGAACGATGATGCTTTTCGTATCAGCTGTTCTGCTCTTATTACCAGAATCACACTTCCTTCTTCTAAAATTATTTTCTAAAATTATCTAGTCTTCTAACTATTATGGTTTTCAAAGAAAATTGTTTTCTTTCTTCTACTTGTTCAACATTAACTTTTACTGCTGTCTTCTTATGACTTTAAAGTATTGAATCAATGGTTCCTTCTTTTCTTTCCTAAAGATGTTTTGAATTTATATTATTATCATATACAGATTAAATCGATGTAAAGTTAGTTCCTATATGTATGCGTTTTGAAGTATATCCGTAGACAATATTTGCTAAATTAAGATTTATTGCTATAAACTTCTTTTATTATTGTTTGGGTCCTTCTTCCATTTGAAGCAATGTGTCTGGATAGTTGAACGTGCACTTTCTCATATCCTTCAACAATGTCAAATTTCAGATTAGTAAGTTTTGACGATCCTATTGATCCTATAACATGGTGCTTCTGGCTTCTTTGCCAATAATCTTTTCCTTAAGATTTTCCTATGAGTTTACTCATATCTGTATTCCTTGTTGAACTTCTTAGCAAAAAATGTTTCTTCTATGGTTCACCAATCATCAGTGAGATAGTTAAGGTTTCTTCTATGGTTACCTTAAGTATTAAATTTATCATTCTTTCTTCCCGATCAATGTGTATTTGATCCGATGTATAAAACTGTGATGTACTGTTACCTGGTCCCATGTCTTTAAGATTAGTTGATTCGCTGAATCATACTGAGAGGTTATCATATGAAGAAAACTCATATATCATTATTTATACATATATAGAGGCTTTCATCATATTGGAACCAGACAGTTGACTGATGTGCTCATTCTATCCCTTTTGGATGAGCTTACTTTTATCATTTTCAATTTTGTTCTGTTCTTTTCTTCTTACAGTTTTATTTCTTTTACTCTTTATTATTCATATTTCTACTGTGTCCAACATGAACGTTATTTCTCGATAATCTCTCCATCTTGCCTGTCCTTTTCCTCATTAAGCCAGGAGGATAAATAACAGACTACATAAAGAAATTATTTTCAATAACCTTCTTCATGGACTGATTTCTCTATTTAATTTCTTTCTGCTTTGAAGGCTTCTTTAATTATTAAAAGTATCTTAATGTGTGATCTGCTGATATCGTTCTTTGCTGTTGTTGTTCTGCAGGGTTTTGGTGATATTCTGTATGAATTTAAATGGCTTTTTCTAAATGTTTCTTTATGCCTTTTTATATGCATCATGTGTTCAATATTACTTCTTTACATTATAACCTGCATTCATCTGTATTCTTTCGATCTTAAATAAATACCGTGCACCTTATCTTGTGTCGCCTTGAAAGACCAAAATTAGAGTTACACCTCTTGAGCCTTTAACCTCTTTACCAAATTTGAAATCGTCTGCCTGGCCATGGCTGGCAATTTCTTGGATTTTGTTCCTTCTTTCTTCACAAAGATAGGCGGTTGGTATGATCAGATGAAACTTTTGATTGATCTGTGTAGTCAGCTTTATGCTTGTATAATATAGAGAGTTTTGGAGTTGAAGTTACTACTTCGATAAGAGTGACAATGGATGTTTGTCAACAGTCTTTACCTCTACCTTTCTCCTTTTCCACAAATATTTAGCTTCCTTCTATATATCAATCAGATGAGTCTGAAGAACTTCGTGTCCTATTAGAATTAGAAAAGCTGGAAGGCGAGCATTGTTAATCTCTGTTCCCTCAGAAGGTATTCGCTTATGCTTGAAATGCAGCTCCCTTGGGCAATTCCAGTTTTTCCTCTTCTGCCATTAACTCTGTATCTTCTGCTCAATGCGCGATAGTACTTGCGACTTTTAAGATGGTGGACACTTGAACGTGTGACGCATAAACTAGTTACACTCTGACGTTTAAGTTGTGCGATGAAGTTCTTTTACAGAGACTATCATCAATCTGGATCAGCGTATTTTCCGAGTTTCCTTTCTCTCGTACTTCTACGTCTACTCTGTCTTTTCCAAGAGGTTCTACACATCATTATGCGTAAAGCAGTATGATCCTTACCGCTTTCGGTACCTTCTCTCTATGTACCTCATCATTCTAGTTCACACTTGTGATCATAATCAAATGGACCATTCCCTTATCTCCTTATCAGAATTAAGATATCCGCATCAATCGGAGAGGTCGGACTCCAACAGTTCTTTAAAACTGAGGCCCTTACCAACGTAAGCAGCATTCATTCTTATTTGAATGACTAACGCTCGGGACGGAATTATTTCATCCTTTGTATATTTACCAAAGGGTTGCAAGTAATGCTCATTCTCAGCCATACAGGATTCGGTTGTTGACGCCATATGTCGGTCACGGGCGTACCTAGTATGTACCACTGCATCTCTCCAAAACTTTTGGGTCGACGATGCCTTACGTATTTCCACCGCTGTTGACAGCGTTAAACCATATTCTCCTGACGTACCATTTTCACAGATGGTAAATCTTTACCTCTCTGTCTTACAGGTAAGTGAGCTAAGGTGGGACAACATTTGTCCTTTCTCGAACCTAATCAGGTATTAACTTGCAAATTGGATCAATCTTCGTGATCCCTTCACCTAAAATTTGCTATCTTGTACATAGGTGGTCCACAGCATGTTCTCTTAATGCCTTGTGTCATAAAGTCTCTGTAAGTGTCTGAGTTCTTCATCGGTACTATCCTCACGAGTTTACGAATAAATTCGGAGGTCTGGAGACTTTATAATCGTACAAGTCACCTACAAAACATCACACATGAATGTCCGTGGCGGTCTTACCTGAGACTTTATAACCTTACTGATCACCTACAAAAATATCTTGCAATATTGTTCGAGTCCTAATGCCTTCTATTACTGGCATAAATCCCAAAAATGGAAAACTATTTTATATGTTAGTTTAAAATGTTTCCAAAATAAATTTAATTATTTTCCTATATTCGATGGGAAATAAATAAAAATCTATATATATATAATATATATATATATATATATATATATATATATATATATATATATATATATATATATATATATATATATATATATAATATATATATATATATATATAATATATATATATATTAAGTATGGGTTAAACTTAACTATGCTGTGGTAAATTAATATCATGTTCTTCAACATAAATTTTCTATGCTTCCTAAACCTAAAATTTAAATCGGCTGTGCCTTTCAGCCTCAATTCTATACTAATCAACTTTCTTTCATAGTCAGTTGCCTTTACCTGAACTATATAAGCAATGCTCAATCGAAGTAAATAAATAAATATATATATTGTTCGAGATTCATCTTATCTAATATATTTAATATAAGTTGTTTAGCGGCTAGCATAAATAAATTGTTCTTTCATAAACTATGGCTATTTCTATCGCCTTGGAATCTATTATTTCTGATCTGAGCTATTAATTGGCTCTATGCTTCAATGCGTTTGTGCCTATCTGCTATTCGTGCCAGATTTGTTCTGATTTAACAAACAGAACAAAATCTTATAATGGTTTCTATTTATCTGTACGTGTTTTCCACAGTTAAGAAGTATCTGGAATCAATCCTTTCAACTTGCGAGGCACAAGAGTGACAAAATACACATATATATATATATATATATATATGTCACTTTGGCATCATCCAGATTACTAATTGATCGACGACGTCTTCACGGGTACAATTCCGCCACCTCCAGCAATAAATGGATTGACCCCTTTATTTTTTCACTTCCCTACATACAGAGTATCTAAGCTTGGTGGTCCCGATCATGGGTTATAAGTGATATTAGTACTAGGCTAGGCTTTTCAAAGCTTCAAAATGACTGTCCAATTTCCCTTTGAAGTTTGGTTCACTGTCTTTTCTTAATAACACCTTTTAGCCTTGAATCTTGACTTTAGCTAGATCTAAATGTATGTTTATTAAATACCTCTTCATTCCAAATTGGATGGACTATCTCATGACTCTCACCATGACCTGAATAAATATCCCATCAGGAGTGTCGGCCCCCCAGCGATTTTACCTGGGACCTCATCCATGTAGGCTACGCTCATTCTCCTCCAAATGGATGAGTAAGCAGCTCGGATAGAATTAATCTTGCTTTGTACTTTACCTGACAAATGCATTCTCACGTTTTGCGTGTATACCTGCACACTTATTTATAAATTGTATTTGTCAAATAAATATTTTTCTCGTTAAATAAGCTCGGCACTTTATATGACTAAAATTCTAATTCTTCTATATATTGGCACTATATATATATATATATATATTTCATCTAACGCTATGCTTTTAATGCTTTATATATATATATATATATGAATATAAATTAATATTAATTTTTTTCGGTATTTTTATGTAAGTAAATTAATATATTATTTGGCAAATTTTATATCAGTACATTAATATTTTTTTTTATATCGGCAATATTTATACCTACATTGACATTGCGGTTTTTAATACTTTTCATATTAGTTATGTTATAAAGTTAATAATATTTTAATGGCACTTTCCTTTTATGTACGTAAAATAATATTAAATGCTTTAGGCAACAATTTTACGTTATGTAAATTAATACTGATATATATATATATATTTATATTTATATATAATAATTAATATTTCGGCATTCTGTATAAATTAATACAGTGATTCTAATTCCTTGTGTTAGTACGTTAAAATTATGTTAAATGCCTTATTTGCATTGAAGGCATGTAAATATAAAAATTAATATTTTATTTTAGGCAAATCTTTTAAAATAAATTAGTATCGCATTTTCGGCAATCTTTCGTAACTGAACTATTACTGTATTTTCAGGCAGTCTTTTATATATTTTAAAATTAAAATAAAAAATGCAAGTAAAATTAGCTCAACTATGTCGCAGCTATTTCCCTTTAAACTAAATTATTTTAAGTTAACTGTGATTAACTATGCTTATCGGTCAAGCATAAATTTGTGCCTTAGTATTTTGGCAGGTAACTTTATCTGTGAGCTTAAATTGGTACATTATAATTTTGGCAGCTCATCATTTAGAAATACGAGAGAATATAAAATAAAAATATTTTAAACAAAATTTTAAAAATTTGAGAGTATATATATATAAAAAAAAATATTTTCAATAAATATTAAAAATTTGAGAGAATGTAAAAAAAAATAAAATTATTTATTATTTTAAGTAAATAATAATGAAAAATTAAATAATTACACTATATAAATATGTTTAGGTGGTAGATGTTATGTGTTTTACCTATGATGATCGCTACTCTATTTACCGATGGTACACATTATATGGTACCAGCATTTGGTACGGCACCTTCTCGCAATTCTTTCTCGCGAAAGATTCTCTCTTGCTTTCTCTCAACTGAGGTTTCTTCCACCTCGCGGTCTGATCCGCTTTCATCACGCGCGGCTTTTTGCCTTTTGTGATGGATACGTTCTTCATACTCCTTATCATCTTCTTCATCAGAGCTTGGTGCAATGTGGCACTCTTCCATTGTTTCATTCGGAGCTGTTATACAGGGATCATGTTCATCCCAGTTAGTATGGTACGAGGATTGAGTAGAGACTCCTTCCTCGTCTAAATTTTCACCTTCTGGTGATCTATCATTCTCCTTCTCATGTTACCTTTACTCATTTAGGCTGGAGATTTACCTTCGCTGACCATCTATTTATTTATAATTTCTAGATTACCCTCTATCGGTTAACGGTCAGATCTGTATTTCCAATTCTCTTTCAGATTGATTATTTCTTCTTCTAATTCTCCTCTCAAATCTTCTTTCCTCTTGTATGAGGGTTATATTGTTCAGAATATTGCAATGGCTTTCTCTTGGTAATTACTTTTTAAATCCACCTTTAAATCTGCTATACGACTGTTCTCTGCTCTTTATACCTTTTTATAGCTATATGAGTCGTGATCTCGATAACCTTTTGATATTCTCCGTCTGAATATTCAGTTGGTGTTCGCTCATTATGGTTGATTTCCATTTTTACTTTTAGCTTTGAATTATCATGGAGTTTGATTTTCGAGGTTCCTGATCGCTTTAAATGTTTTCATGGTTTGATCTCCTATTTTTATTTGTATCGTGTCTCCTATTTCTATGTCATAATTTTCTCCTATAATTTTATCCTTTACTTCCTTTCCTATCCCATTATTCTCTTCACTTTAAATACAACTTCTCTCCCTTTTAGCATTTTAATTTCTTTGTAATCTTTATTCCACTTGTTGCACCTGGTTCTTTATTCTATTTAAACTATATTTATCATTAAACCAGAAGTTACTTTCTTCCTCTTCCTCATCTGCATCACTAAACTCTTTCATTTGTAATCTTTTAAGGCAGAGCTGTCTGCTGAGACAATTGCTATTCAGCCTGTGGAGCTCTCTGCTATATATCAATTTGTGGCTCTCTTTTATCTTTTATCTACTTAAATTTCACCTTTTTCACCCTTCACTCAATGACCATATATATCTAACTTTTGTGTTATTTATATATATATATATATATATATATATATATATATATATATATATATATATATATATATATATATATATATATATATATATATATATATATATATATATAGAAAGAGTGGTGTGGAGAGAGAGAAGAACAGTGCGTGGTGGGTCTGTGTATTGGTGGAAGGAGGAAGGAACTAAAAGCAATAAATATTTGTAAATTAAATTCTTAAAGTGGATGCTGCTTTTTTTGTCGATTTTTTGCTCAATTTTATAATTTTTTAGGCAATATTTTTAAAAAAAATGTTACTTTATTTTCAATATTACCATGTAATAAAAGTTGAATTTTTATTTTGAAGTCGTATGAAGTTGAAGCCATTCATGTACACACACACTTGTGTGTGAAAATTTATTATTATGTTTTCTTTTATCATCATCTATATATATATATATATATATATATATATATATATATATATATATATATATATATATATATATATATATATATATATATATATTTTTTTTTTAAACATGACTATTTTGAATATTTTGTGACAGGAAATGAATACCGGATATTTCTTATGATAATACTTTGTCTTGACTTCTGTCAACAAAAGAAATCTCTTTCATAAATGAAATTCTTTATTTAAGTGAAATAATGTTTATAAAAGTGCTCGCTATATATTATTTTATATTTAATTTCTAAAAATGAAAATGTCTATGAATTTTACTTTTCTTCCGCTATAGTTTGCGTTATTTTTACGTGCAAATTTTAAGTGATTTCTAAAAGTGATTTTTCTGTTTAGTTAATATGAAGAGAAAGTTTTATAGAAAGTGTTATAAATGCTTCGTGTTTTACAAATATAAGTAAAAATGTGATACTTTAATCGTGTTAAGCGTATTTACCTACGAGCATTCACAAACTTGTGAATAAAGTGTTTAGCATTTAAATTGTGCTTTCTGTATTAGAAAGAAAATTTTTATAAAGATAGAGTTTCTTTGTTATATAATTTGTTATGTTATTTTATAACAAGTGGAATGTGATTATTAATTATGAAGTGATTTTTATTGAGAGGCAATATGAGAGGCAATAAAATTTTGACTTTAAATTTGCTTTAGGGGATTTTTATGGAAGGAAGAATTACTGCAGATATTTCCCTTTACCTCACAAGGTATTTAAAGGTACACTTATATATATATATATATATTATATATATATATATTTATAATAAGATATATATATATATATATATATATATATATATATATATATATATATATATATATATATATATATATATATATATATATATATATATAGGCAAATTGATACAGATACAAACTAAAAGGAGAGAATGAACACACTAACCTTTTATCTCTTTTGCGGCGATTCCCTGTGCTTGACAAAATGGTAAAATTTTGTTTCGTTCCTCTGGGTTTCTTGTTTTTATCTTCTGTAGCACATAAATGGGTTTCAGCTCGAACCATTGAGAAATAATTGACTTTTCGGGAGATTATTTGTCTGATGCCCCGCGAAAAAATTTTTGGAGCAAATTTTCTGACGGATTTTCTTTTCAAGATTTTTGATTTTTTTCATCAGTATTTTCTACTAGTCCTTTTCTTGGACGTATTAGTCTGTACTAGTCCCTTTATCGGACGTACTAGTCCCTTTATCGGACGTATCAGTCTCTTTATCGGACGCCAAATCTGATCGAGCGGCTGACGGTTGTAATTGTAGTTTGAAGTTCCTTGTGATGATAAGACTGTTTTATTAAGAGTTTTCTATAAATGTTTGCACGTCAATCTGAACGTTGCAAATTACTTTTATTATTATTGATATGTCTTTTCTGATATCAAAAGTTTCAGCTTCTTGAAGTCTTGCTGCTATGTGTACACAGTTGTGTATATATTATATATATATTATTTTCTATTATTTTCTAGAGTAAATGTTTTATTCCGCTGGAGTTTTGAATAAGTCGAGAAGACTTTTTGAGTCGGGTATTTAGCCCTGGTTGGTTCAAATTTTGTTAAGCGAAATTCATTAACCGTCGCACCTCTCTTTTAAGGTTAAAAATGAAAGGTAACTCCAGATCTTCCATTCCATGCAGTGAATGCTTCTCGACTGCCCATTCATACGGTTTGTTAAAGACCAATTCTTCTTAAACTAATTTATTAAAGTTTCTTTATATATATAGACATATATATTCTTGTGGTCTAACAATCACAATATTTATTTTACTCTATTATTTCAATTGGACTAGTTTGTACAGATCTATTTATCAATATTTAATTATTGCAAATGTTTATCAAAAGTTTGTTCCAGAATGTTAGATTTGTATTGTTAATTTAATGAAAAATCAAATCATAAAAATGAACATAAGACTATAAAATTATGGATTTTTGAAACTACATTACTTAACGTAACTTAACGAAATTTCGAAGTGAAATTTCGAAAATAAAATAAACATAAGAAATGAAACGAAAAAAAAACGAAACCCAGAGGGGTTGTTTAAAAGTCTTTCTGTAATTTAACACATTTTAAAATTCACTGAATTATATATATATATATATATATATATATATATATATATATATATATATATATATATATATATATATATATATATATATATATATATATATATATATATATATATATATTTATATATATATATATATTTGTTACCAAACATATATATACATATCGTATATATATATATATTATATCGTGTGCATACATGAATAATATGCATCATATATATAATACATTCACAAATATTTTTCAGGTATGTTATATATTTATATATATATATATATTTATATATACAAAAAGTTGCGTATATATATATATATATATATATATTGTTTATGTGGTATGCTAAAAATATGTATAATTTTTGGTCTCGCGTTATACATAAATGTACATAACTTGTGTGTTCAGTTACCTGTTCCCACATAGTCATGTAAGTTTATGTATTTAAATATATATTACTTACGTTTGATGACCGTATAAAAATGACGTAGTTATTAATATCTCGTGATGCTAATATGACGTATTAATGTCTAGAATCGTTGTAGACAGCAATTTCTTCTATTATTATTATTATTATTACAACACCAAGGTGATCAATATTATTATTATATTATTATTATATTATTATTATTATTATTATTATTATTATTATTATTATTATTAATATTATTATTATTATTATTATTATTATTATTATTATTATTATTATTATTATTGCTTCAAAATTTACAACAATAAAATTGTTTAGCAATCAAAAGTAGATCTTTGTGGGGAGATTGTAAGATGAATTTTTTAGAAGTTAATTAAATTTTAAAAATGAAAAATAAACTTTTAAATTGAAAGTTTTCAAATAATAATAATTTAAAATTAAACTGCTTTGTCTACTTACGTACTGTAAAGTTAGTATTGTGGTTGACGGAATTTTTAAGATTATTTTATTTAAAAATAATAATTTTAAAATTTATTTTAAATGAATTCAAATTTTAAGTTTGTTAAAATGAGATCGCGTTTTTTCGTCTTTAAGAGTTTACGAACTTTTCTCTAAGTTAAAATTAAAATCTTGGATAATTTTATTGGGTGGAAGTTAATTGGAAAAGTTTCTAAGTTCAAAGTGGACTTAGAATTTTACGTTACTTCGATTTGGTTTCACTTGATAAAATTAGACTATCGTTTTGCTTTTGTATACTAGTTGATAAGGTGGGAATAATGAACTGTAGCCCAAGATCCTTGTCTTTTATACCCATTAGTTGGTTACCGAAATCTTGTGCAATAGGATGGGTATCCGGCGATTTCAACTTTTTATACAAAAGAAAAAATATAATATGAAAATTCTATTGTGAAATTGGGGAAAACCCTTAGGAAAAACCGTGGGAAAATTATTAATAGCGTGAGAATATTATTACTGAAACATGTTTCTTTTCCCAAACAGTTAAAACCATCCTTAAGAATTCTTCTCATAGGAGTTCACATCCTTTTTTTTTGGTTGGGGTTTTTATATATTGAGCAATCGCACTTTTTACATATATATATATATATATATATATATATATATATATATATATATATATATATTAAAAAGAAAGACAAAGATGAGCATATATACATATATATATATATATATATATATATATATATATATGTATATACCATATATATTTAAATAGAAAGAGAAGAGAGCATATGAAAGAGGAGGAGCATATAAGAGAGAGGAGTGAGAGAGAGAGAAAGAGAGGAGAGAGGAGAGAGAGAGGGAGGAGTGGTTGACTCCAGGAGCGGAAAAATCAATAATTAATGTATCGTCATTTTAATAATTTTAGGGTAAATACACTAATTTTTGGGTAACTTAACCTAACCTAACCCAACTCAACTCAACCTAACCTAACCTAACTCTAACCCAACTCAACCTAACCTAACCTAACCTAACTTCAACCCAACTCTACCCTAACCTAACCTAACCTAACCTACCCAAACTTGTAACCTAAATTAACCTAACCTACAACGAGTCAACCACTTATAAATGTGCTATGTACATATATATATATATATATATATATATATATATATATATATATATATATATATATATATATATATATATATATATATATATATATATAAATATATATATATATATATATATATATATACACACATCCTTATTATTATTATTATTATATTATTATATATATATATATTACATATATATATATATATATACATATATATATATATATATATATATATATATATATATATATATATGAGAAAGAGAGAGGGGTGGGGAGAGAGAGTAGTATGTATCTTAGAGATATACAAATATATCTATATGCATATATATATATATTATGCTATATAGTATATATATATAGTAGTAAAGAAAGTATATATGTACGATTCTATCTATATATATATATATATATATATATATATATATATATATATATATATATATACTATTTATTATAAAAAAAATCTGTGAAAGTTACTACCCAACCCGATTACGTAAGCGTCAAAACGTCCAACCTTGAACATCGTGGAAATGAAGATGACAATGGCAGTAAAGGGAAGAGCCTGGATCCTAACAAAGCAATTCTATCTCCACCCAATCATTAAAAGACAAGAAGAAAACGCAAAATAATATATGGAAAATAAAAATAATAAAAAAGGCATCTAATAAATATTGCCAAGAAATGTCACTGCTAATTTTGCGACATCCTTACGTTCTTGTAATTTATCATCATAGGATATACCTCTGTAATCTTTGTAGATTTTATGACACACAATCCTACAAGTGCATTGTTCTTCATGTATTAATTACTAGGTATCATTATACCTATTTTCTACAAGTAATAATTTCGTTCAGTTTATTATTTCACATTAAACACAACCAGCGATAACCGCTTTCAAGAAAACGTCATCAGAGTATTATAGTGTAGTGTAAGTTTATCTAGGTTTTCCTTGTAGCCATAGTTGGTTACATACTAGTTCTTTTAATCAATACATATTACCAAGATAAAAACTAACACTAAGGGTTATATAAAAATGTTATCTTCCCGCTATTTCTGGGCTAGACAAAATCATTTCGGCTTTCATTTCTTTATGTATTCTTTTTTTTGATAATAATGAGAAAATTAAATATGGTTGGATATTATATTTTCGATATAGCTGATGGATATTATTGAAAAGTCAGTGGAAAATGATTTTGTGCTCAAAAAAGTTGGATAATTGGTTTCGTCGCGGTCAGAATGATATGAAGATTTTTTCTTTTGCGATCGGTTTATTATAGGCGACAGGGTCTATTGCAATCCATGGTCTTTTCATTTGCTGAATTACACTCTTTGACCAGCGTTGGGGATCTTATGTGCCTAGAAGCACAATCCTTCGTGGATGGGAGCTCTAGAGAAAAAACGTAGTGTTTTACGCGCCCTAAATGGAAGAAGATGCTATTTCTACTGGACAAAGGGCCAAACCCTCTACCATAGAAGTGTTCTTAGCCTCGATAGCAGAGGAGCACTTGGCGTTACAGAAAAGAGGCTGAAACCGATATCGCGCCGAGAAATGATTTTCTCAGACGTGACGAAAATTTCAAAGGTGTGTGTGTAAGATTTCCGGGGTAGAAGCGTAGAATTTACGTCTGGAACACCCATACTGACCATGGTGTCAGACATTAGCCCGCTTCCTTGTGGATGTTGTTACCTCCTTATATCTAATATGAAATTTTATTATATATAATATATTATATTGATCTGTAAGGGTACTAATAAATGTATATAATACCTACTATTATATATATATATAATATTCTAGTCTATAATATAATATAATCACAAATTATTATTTAATTAATATAATAGTCAGTATAGTTATATATATTAAAACTTATTTAGGAATTTTCAGTTAAAGTGCTCTCAATTCCACACTCAAACGCTAGTAGTGCAATGACAGATTCCATTTAATGGGGGGGAGCGGCGACCCCACCTGTACTCAGGAAAGACGATGATCGTTTTTTCGGGGTTGGTCCCCGAGCGGGGCTATCTCTTCATTTTAGTGTATACATTTCATGTTACGGCGTATTTACCCGTGTCTGGGGGTCGACTTGCCCCCTTGGAGTCGGAAATATACCTTTTATAGTTTTCTATTGATATTTCCATGCCATGTACGTACGGTGAGAAAGATCATTTGCGCGTGAGTACATATTGTGAGTTACCTGACGACGCATGGTTTATGTTTCTTTTTTCCCCGTTCTACACCCCCTTCGTTGTTTATCATGTCTACTAACTTTCTCTTTACCCGAGTACTACCATTTGAGGAAGTGCGAGCGGTTGCGATCGATTATAGTTCCGTACCACTGACTAATGTCTGGGATCTTTACTTACTTACATGAGCTACTTAATTATATTAGAGGCTAAATTACAGATGAAGGAAGTTAACAGGGCACACCCACGCTAACCAGTACGCCCTTTAGGTTCCTTATCATTCTTCACGCGTTGGAAACTAATAATAGTCTAATTTAGTTGCAGAATACCTGCTACTTAACACATCCAAGAAGGACGTAAACAACATCCATCGTTACATTCGTTGCATCCATACGATTATATATACCCGTTAAAACAGTACACTTTGGAATAGATTGAAAAATGTTCCATATAATTCTCATTGACCAACAGTACTTATTATGGATACAACGACAAGCATATAAGACACAAGCTTAGCTGGATGAATAAACTTCATAAGCATCCCTATTATATTCCGGCGGATTCCCGCCCGCAACACCCGACTCCAAAAAACCAACGCCGACAAAAATACGCACATTAGTAACCCTCTCGTAGCGCAAAACCACGCCCAGAGTTACAGGTGCCAATTGGGCTGGCTGGAGACACACAAAATGAAACTCCTTTCGACCGGCTACGAATGAGGAGCAGCCACAAAAAAAAAGCGCGCGCCAACACTGTTCACAAGAACATACGCAGCCAACCAGACTCCCCCCAAATGCAACAAGAGCAAAAATAAACAGTCGACATCTGGAATAATATATGCTATTAAAATGTCCATGGTATTGTGGCATGCCTTGCATTGAGGAGCATACTACTCTCTCCATGACTCGGTTATCTACCACGACTAACACTCAAAAGAGAGAATCGGGCTTGAGGTGAAAACCAATACTGATACAACGCACCATACCACCATCCTGCAAACACTACACCTCCCAATCTCCGAAAAAACTCAACTCTCCCCCCACGAACAACACGATGGTGAAAAAGAACCGATACCCTGACTAAGATAGTATGACACTCGAAATAAGATCAACTACGATCATCTCGATCCAGCAACCGCGATCGGTATACTACTACGCATAAAAAGAACCTATCACACCTTTTAATACCACCAATCGATAGTACTTGAACTGGACTTTCCCGTTACACCAACGAACAGATCATAGAATATATGAATAATATTTATGAAAACAAGTATTAAGTTGAATTGCTATATGAGTAGGCTTAGCGGCTATAACTAATGTCGTGAAATTAATCATGAAATAATTCCATCAAAGTAGTATCAAAAAAGAATTACTAAAATAAAAAAATGGAAAATAAAAAATAAATAAAATAAAATAAATAATAAATAAATAATCTCAAAAATACTAAAAATATTAAAATAATATTTTACTATATTAATTATTCGTTATAATTGACAAATGACACGTAAGATCCTTATTCTCCTGTAAAATATTCCATCAGGCCTATCTAATGAAATATAGTCCAGTATAATTAATTCAATAATTTTTACCTATTCAAATCCCGTGAACCATGGCTCACCTTATAGTATTCTATAAGCTCATTATTACTAATTCCACTCGCACCACTACTAAATAGAACTTAAATGTTACTCTGCAATGTTCCTTATAATTTAATAACCCTCGAAATTCAATTCGTCAATTACGTCCAAAATACTCCCAGAAGACAAATAGTTTACTTTACAACAGCGCGTTCGTGAATATATAGCTAGCCATAACAACTGTCAGACATTGATCAGTTCAACTATATAATATCAAAATCTAGGCGTTACCCAGTCATATTATACATGCCCTAATACTAGTATTGACAACTATGTTATAGTGTGATAAAGATACCACTCGTCATGTATTTGTAATTCATTAATCTCATTAAGTTCTATCAGAGGAGATGGCGCACCCCCAGACTCTTATTTAGGGAGATAGATACCAGCTAGCCACCTCCGCCCAAACGCTTTTGAGCGGAAAAACGATTGTCACCACATACTCACGTGCTATAAAGATCTCGACTCTCCGCACCTTATTCAGGCAAATCAAAATAACCCTCAGCTCGCAGCCGTTTTTTAAACTTTCGCAAGTTGCGCCCCCGCCATGTCTAGTCCGCAAGCAACAGTTGTATCACGGCGTGTACTGGTTCTCCCGCTATTAAATGTAATCGACTTCATCGCACAACTAAGCAGAAATTTATATACATTTTAAAATATTAAATTAAGTAAACGTACAAATAATAAATAATTTATCCTACTAAACAAAAAAAAATTAATTGAATATAAAGTGATTATATTATTATATATTTTTTTGTGAAAAATATTCTTGTACCTTCTAAAGAACTAAATTTAATCGAACCTCAGATTAATATAAAATTAAAGTTTAGCTCTTAAATATAAAGATCAACTTTTAATATACACACTCAATGAACTTAGCTCAAACGTTCCTTTTTCATCAGAAGAAGAAGCCACAGATGTCTATCCAAGAATGAGTAGAAAGCTATTTAAACAATATGGCATTAACCCTTGTCAAAGTAAGCTTTGAGGCGCTAGAAAACACTCAAAGAGAATGTATTTAAAACACGCCCGGTTAAAGCTTAGCGGTGTACTACGGACTCTATTGTGACCCTCAAAAAATTATCCCTACCACGCCCACCAAATTAACGTCCAATTCATATTTACGCACAGTACATCTACAAGCATCGATACAGCCTAACCCTAAATATGGGAAGTAGTAGGGATGTTATTTGATAATGATCTCTTATCTCATCATTTTGTACTTGTGAATCACACGAAATAGAGCTGTGCGAAGAACAAAACGCTCTTATAATTGTATCACGTGAACCACTTTGCGAGTAGAAAGTCAAGAAATACACCGGGAAGCCTGTTAAGTTCGTGACACGTTTTAATAGAGGTGAAAGGTTATCGATAGCACTGAGAAGTAAAGGTGCCATTTGGTTTACAGTTTAGTTCCCATCTTTTACCAGCAACAATAGCCCAGATTCACTTAAAACAATTATGCTAATTTATGAACACGTAAATATCCTTCCAAGCTAGTTTAATGAGTAAAAAATGAACATTGCATGCGTCTCCCTTTTCTTGAAAATAATTTTGGAAGTAACCCTCCTGGATCCACCCTAATAAAAATATAAGACGCGGTCTATTTCTCTGAAATTTAAGAATCCACCGAGCGCCAGACTAGATAGAATCAGTAGAATATGTGAAAAAAGGCAACTTCGGGACTCACTGTGCGAGACCCCCCGCGATGCTAATGACTACGTAGTAACACGCTCCAACAAATAAAAAAGGTAAGCACTACCATAATTAATAACTAAACCCAAAACATATGAAAACAGTTCAAATAAATATTAACGCCAATACCCATACGATGGAAACCGTTTATAGCACACCTTTTTATAAAATACACCTCTTAGTAAACCGAAATGCTGTATCGTATCTATTTCAAGCTATTACGGCAAAAAAATGTTTTATCCTATTTGATCTGCAAAGCATAGATAATAAAAATCGCTAGTTAAACCGTAAGTCGTAACACACCTAATATATGTGAATACACCCTTCAATAGATAGAATTTTTGACTCACTAACTAAATATAAAATAAATAAATATAAATAATCATGTATAAAACTCCTAATAAAGATAAAAGTGGGTTATAAAATTGATCACAATACACTATGCAATATATACAAAAATACAAAGTAATAAACAATATACACACACCCAATTCAACAACCTTCTCAAACATATAAACAACTTAATATAAAAGGATCTAAATCCATAATAAAAATGCTCTGGGTGATAAAAACCCAAAAATAATAATCTTATAATATAATAATATATTATATTATATACGAGTAAATATATATCATTATTATTATAAATATTATTAATCAATATTAAGTTTATTTATGAATTTATTATGATAATAGTATAATAACAATCATATAATATTATTAAAGAGATTATGTTATTTATTCGTTATAAATTATGAGTTGATTGAATTGTTAAGAGATGAAAGTAACAAAAAACTAAAGAAACTGAAATGTTAATAATTAGTATTAGTATATATAATTTATATGAATATATTTTAAAAATGGCATAATATATATATAAGAAAATTAAATAAAAATATATTTGAGATAGTTATAAATAAAACTGAGTTAATATATAAATCATCAGATGTATTTAATTATTATATATATAAATTATATTTTATACATTATTAATAAATATTTATTTGTGGATTAGGTATTTTACATTACTCACAGAAATGGAGATTTAAACCATAGTGTACTAATATTATATATAAGTAATAATATAATTATTTTAAGTAATATTCTAAGTTAAACGCTAAATACTCTATAAGATTTTCTATTAAACTTTATTAACAAGTATATTAAATGAGAGTTAGTACCACTGAGCTATGGGACACGTCAAATATGGAAAGAATAGCAGAATGTTTGAGAAAAGAAAGATATAAAGATGTTTTGAGATCTGACTATTTTAAATTATTAAAAACATATTATAAAATAACTCACATTAATACTGGACAGATATGTATATGAACTAAAAAGTTAATTGTTTAAAGTCTTAAAAATTTCTCATTTTTAGTTTTGTAATAAAATAAATCATATCTATAAAACTAATACTTTACAATAAGTAATTTAACTTAATGAAGATTATAATAGTACTATTATATTAATTCATTTTTATAAAAAGTGAATGTATATACTCGGACAAATAAAATGATTTATAATTTCCTAGAAACGTTTTTTGATCCGCACGTGCTTAAAATGATTACCCTCCCTTTAAAGATTTAATATCACTATATTATACCTGACGAAATACTCCTCACTCGCCTCACTTACCCGAGCATATAGCTCCCGGCCAATCTATTATATGATCACATATCATGGGTAAGCCTGATCCGTGTATGATAGTCCAGGTGAGTATACTACCCTATGCCCCCAGGACCCTAGCGAGATCTTTATAAAAAGAGCCGGTAATGTGATAATATACCCAACTCCTGAATATAACGTAGTTAAGCTATTGTGATATGTATTACGTCTAAGTCATAATAATATTATTATTATATAAATAATATATAATATATATTAATATAATATATATATAAGCTAATATTAATTGGGTAATGTGGAGTCGTCGTATAAAAGCGAACTGCAATTCTGTTTCGATAAATAATAAAAAATTATAAAATATAATTATATATATATATATAATTATAATAATATAATAATTAATATAATATATAATAATATTTATAATATATTAATATATATATATAATATATTTAATATTATTAAGTATATATACTATTAATATAATATATAATATATATATAATAATAATTATATATTAATATAAATATATATACTAATAATATATTATCGCTAATAATAATCCATATTCCTTACATTGCTATTGAAGTGGAGATTTAACCCCAACACGGCACTAAAGTATAAAAGTCTGTAAAATTTTAACGGCAATATTAATGATACTAAAAAGATGACCCTAAAATTGTGTTTTAAAATATTGTTAAATCCGCATAAAATAACATATGTATTATGTCATGAACTTTATATATTCATATTTTAAAATAAAATATAGCGAACATTTTGTCTAAAAGAATATTAAGTTAAATCAGTAATAATATACCTATTAAAGTAACCAAATTTTCTTTAAGTAACTCTAGTAATAAGTATAAGATTTAAGTTCTTCGTCTATGTATGCACAACATATAGAACTATAGTAACTACATACATACAAATAAAGCATAAATAAAAAGTTTATTTTAATTTAATCACTTCCTGCAAGTCACACTTATGGTATTTCAGCATTATATTATATAAACGGTTGCTAAATGTAAGAAATATCTAAACAATCATACTAAAATATCAACCAACTAGTCCAGCTCCTTTTGGATAAGTGCATATAAGATTACCGGCAATTTTACGTTTAAGTCCATAATTTATTTTCTATAATTAGTGCCCACCTTTGTGTATATATGAGATAATGCAGACCATGTGAGGAAAATCCATTTAGTGGATAAAATCTACCATTACAGTGTACTCTTACAATAACTTTAACCAATTTTAGCGGCTAAACACAATTAATAATATCTCATCACGTTGTAAAATAAATTGTGGTAGTATTTAATATATATATAAGTTGATAAAACTTCGGTCATTCTATAAAAAGATAATAAATATATAACATCAACTATATAATTATATAATATAATAATATATATACTAATTATATACATTTTAAGTCTTTCTCTGTTATTTTAAAACTTAAGATTTAATTTAATTAATAAATTTAAATTTTATTCAAATTTCATGTAGGTATTCAACACGTATTTGATTACTAGATTTATTTATCACGGCCTGCGCTCCTGCTAATTAGGCGCTATAATAAAGGGTAATTGCCTACTCCTCTCCATAAGTGAGTGCGGTGGTGAACGAGGTCCCTTCCCCTCCCCGTCCAGGCTGGCCGGATTAATATAACTGATCGTCACTGTTATATATACTAGACTATATATCACGACCTACGCTTAATAACTTTACAGGGTGACTACTAAGCCTTACACGCTCTAAAAATCCATCTATATTGAATTTAATCATAACTCAGTTTGTTAAAAAAAATGTTCTATTTAGAGTTGAACGAGCAAAAATTCATTACCCACAAAATGTATATATTATAAATATATAATAGTTTTGTAATGGAACTAAAGAATACTAAATAATGCATTGATTTTTACTCTATAAGAGGTACATTAATTAAGATATACTGTGCATAATAAATTAATTTATATATATATAGTTACATGGTATTAATATATATATAGATATATATAATTATATTTAAATATAATATTAATATTATATTATATATTAATATATAATATAAAATATATATTTATATTAATATATAGAATTGTGTATTAATAAGCAATTTTATTAATTAGTATATATAGTATATATATATATATATTAATAGTATGAAACAGAAGATCAAGCATTGGAAACGAGAATGGCTCTTCATGGTGTCAAATGGCCAACTATTAATCCCAAAAACTTACTTGTCGACTTCGCCACAGAGGTTTGTTTTTGTAAAAAAAAAAATTTTTTGGGGTGTTAGTGTTAGTAAAGAGAGATTCTCGTAGCTCAGGGAATGTTAATTGTTATACCAGCAGTAATTCCATTAAATATTTATTCTGGTTGATATTTCGATACTTAGTTTATAAACTTGTTCATCCTAATTTAAGTGAAGCAAACCGCTGTTACCATGTAAATGACGCTCTTTATAGCAACTCTAGCATACGTATATGTGTGTGTGTGTGTTTTTTTATCCGTAATTTCAATGAGCGCAGGAACGCAACTATTGGTTCTTTTCACGTTTTTATGATGGTTGATTTATTTTTCTCAAAATTCTCTTTCAGGATGTATTGAAAAAGAAATTGTCGGAAGCTCCTCTCCTTCAACCTCAGACTTCAGTAGAAGAACCAAAAAGAGAGAGAAGAAGGGTTAGTATTATTATTATTATTATTATTATTATTATTATTATTATTATTATTATTATTATTATTATTATTATTATTATTATTATTATTATTATTATTATTATTATTATTATTATTATTATTATTATTATTATTATTATTCTTTCTTTCTTTATTCTCCCCAAGGATCCCCAAGATTTGTTTGAGGGGTGTGGGATAAATGTGCAACATGCACTGGAAACAGAGTAGTTAAGTAGAAGTTGAAAATAAAGCCTCGCCCTTCCCACCCATCCCCTACCCCACCCCATATCCTTAAGTGCGAGCCCGTCGCAGTCAGAATCCACCCTAAAGTTTCACAACACCGCAGATCCCCACTATGTTACCTCGTCAATGTTAGGGTTCATCCCTCACAAAAACATACCATTTACTCTTATTATGCTCTATTCTTCTCGCTCGTGTTAAATTCTTATTTCTTTCCTTCAGACACACTTTTACTGACTCAATCCACTTTATTTTTGTCCTCCAAGCAGATTGATTTCCAACATGTTCACCTCTATACACCCGCTTAACCAACAGACCATCATCAATCCTTTACATTTCAACTTATCCTCATGTAAAACCCTAGCAGACTGAAGACTTATTTCCCTTGCATTTACCAAAGTTTTAATTGCTCCATATACCTTCCTACCACGCAGCTTTCCTCCTACATTCTGAATCATTCGTTGCCCTTTCATCCAGCATATAGCCTAAATATGTAAACTCGGATACATATTCCAGTTGCTTACCATCCAAAATGATTTCATACTGTGGAATCTCTTCAGCCATCATCACCTTACCCTTATCTGCATTTACTTTCAAGTTCCTCCTTTAACACACCCTGCCAAACCTCTACCAATCCTCTCAAAAACTCTTCAGATTCACCACACTAAACCAAATCATCTATGTGCAAAATGCAGGGCACTTCTTCCATTCTCCATTATCCGGTTCCGGTTGTTAAACCGCAGATTGAGCTGGGTGCCGGTGGTAGCTATCTTACTACCACATAAATTTTGTATTCTAAAGGCAAATATATTTTATTTTTAAATTTCAATGATTACAACTTTGTAAAAATAAAAAATTCATTAAAAAAAAAAACTTTTGCAATTTCTAATTAACTGTTATAAATATAAACTCAGTAAGTCTTCCTTCCCCAAGCTGCAGCTTTGCCACTAACAACATATAAATATGTCAAAAAAATATGGATTTTATTTTTTATTTTTTGTCACCCATAATAAAAAAAATCATCCTAACTATATTACTTTTATAGTTCGCAGTCCAGTCTCTCTGAACCCTTCTTGTTTCTTTGAAAAGTAAACGCTCGAAAGTTGCTCATTCAGGTTGCAGTTACAACATCGAGGAAATCAATGCTTAGACGTAACCTAAATCCTTAGTTCAGGATCACCATTCGTAATTCAGGGGGTTAAAAAACGGAAATAAATGTATTATATAAATAAATATAAATACTAAATTCATTTACCCAATTTTTAATTCTTGAATTATCCCTCTTATTCCCATTACCCCTTTATCACACTTCATCTAATTGTTGCAATCCCACTGTCCCCTGTCGCTTCTTACCTAGAGAGACTCCAGGTTTTTTGTTTTGTTATTCCTCAAATATCCCCATACCATATGCACATACTTATATCCACACCCCTCTTCTAGACAACATCTTACAGACATCCCTATCCCTTATATCCCAGTGTGTGGGGGAGAAAGGAATGCCCACAAAGTATGTTCTGCGTGTCGTAGAAGGCGACTAAAGGGGCAGTGGTAGTTGGTTTGGCTGCTCACTACCACTTATCTTTTGTTGGGAATGCTAATGTATGCCTCAGAGAAGGTCGTGATCACAGAAAGCGACCTTCTATCTTTCGGCGAAGATGTATGAATCGCATGAGTACATGAAATGTCAGAGGAATGTATGTTGAAGAGAAAAGATGGATGTATTTAGATAGGGAAAATTTGATTTGCTCGCTGTGACTGAAACATGGATGAAAGGAAACTGTGAAAATGAGTGGTGTAGTGTGAAATGTGTATCTGCTAGTGTGGAAAGGAGAGTTGAGTTTGAAAAGGTCAAGGTAAGTGTGGTTCTGATATATGGTCCATCTGAGGGTATTGTTGAAGAGAGTGCGATCTCCTGGGATAATCTGAATGATGTTTTGTATGGGGTGAGTAAGAGCTTCAGATTGTGTTAGGTGATCTAAATGGTTGGATAGGCGATCAAAAAGGGGATGGTATAACAGGTGACTTTGTGGTGTCGGGAGAAAATGAGAATAGTAGGAAGGTGATTGATTTCTGCGAGGAAAGAGATATGTGTGTGTAAGTAATACTTTTTTTTAAACACTATAGTATTCATAAGTATACTAGAGTTGGTGTAAGTAGAGGTGGTATCGAAGTTAAAAACTATGATTGATTATGTGTTGGTGAAGGAGATGTTGAAGTATGCGTTGGATGTTAAATCAATGAGGGGGTGGTTAGGAATGGGATTGTCGGATCATTATGTTGTTTTATGTAAAATTAAGTTAGTGGGTGCTTGAATAGAGAGTAAGATGATAAGGAAGGAAGTGGGTAGATTTAAGAGTGAGAAGTTAAATAAACAAGGTAATAAGGATAAGCATTTAAGAGCGCTTGCAAATGAATCAGTTGAATGTGAACAAATTGAAACTGAATAAATCTATAAGCAAATGAAGGAAGCGATTGTTAGTAGTTCAAAAGAAGTATGAGGATGCGCTAAAGTAGGAAGTAAGAATGTTAACAGCGAGTGGTGGAATGAAGAGGTGATGCAATAGTTTAAAAGTAAAAAAGAAGAGTTGTTGAATGTACTTAAAGCCAATGATGAGGTTTTAA